>VYZR01056939.1:28040-41515 GCA_013400675.1 Oxylabes madagascariensis
TACTGGAACTACAAAGTAATGAACATTTCAGAATCCAAATGGAAAAGATTTACGGGTTTGAAATCTACCAGTACAGAAAGATTTGCTTTACTACAACCTCAACAGAGAAATGAATAATGTTTACTACAGAAAATGGTGCAGTTGGTGTCTCACCCAAATAGACACTGGATTCTGTGGCCCCTCTGGCAGCTTCCACAAGATCTTCTTCATCTTCCAGTACCTCATTATTTGCTGTGTAACTCGTGTCATCAAACAGACTGATTGGAATTACTTTGCCATCCTTAAGCAGCCATGCAGAAGCAATTGGAGTGCAAAACTGAAGGGGAGAGACGTAATTGGAAAATTAATGTTGTAGTAATGAGCTATTAAGTAAGAATAATAAAAACCAAAGTTTGTTTTTTTTTTTTATTTCTTGTTTAAATTTTTTTAACAGATGCAGCAGCTCAAAGTCAGAACTTCAGTTAAAAAATTACAAGCAGATGTGTGCTCCTTTACAAAGACAATGCCTGAAACCAAAGATGAAAGACATCTTCAAAACATCTACTTTTGTGATATTTAATATTCTGTCTTTCCCCCTACCTGGTATTCCCATTCCAGATGTCCTCCTCGTCTGTTAAAAGCCATCACCTTCCAGTCAGCCACAGAGACCTTTATCACTGTGTCTTTCATCATAGCTTCCTGCTCCTCCACATCTGAAATAATTTTTGTTTCTTCTTTGTTCATAGTTGATTTAAAATTGCTCTCAATGTATCCTGCTCTAGTTTCAATATCTGGGACATAGCGCAGCTCAAAGTGACCAACACTGAAATTCCACCTCAAAGAAAAAGAGAAAACCATTGTAAAAACAGCTTTTACTTTCCAAGGAAGTCCCTAGTCCTCTGTGCAGAAGATTTCCAAACTGAGTTATCTGTATTTGGCCCATATTTTCACAGTAAACTCTCAGACTGTCCAAAGAACAAAACTGTACCAGGAGGGGAGTGCTAATCCAGAACACAAATCAAACAAGCTGAGAAATGTTGTCCAACATGATGGGTGAACTGAGAAAAAACCTGGTAAAGTAGGGCCAATGGCATTAAAGGTTTAGTGTATGAAGGGGAAAATGAAAATCATCAAGTACTACAGCTGGGTCTGCCTAGTAAGAAAACGTTCTGTAGCTGATGAAAGCAGTAAGTGCAAACCTCTTAGGAAGCAGCGTTCTAACAAGTCATTTCTTTTTCTTCACTAATTAAGTGGATTTCAGTGGAAACATAAGATTTTTCAAACTGAGAAAGGGACATCGTTTTTTTTTTGTTTAACCCCACATACAACCTAACACAGATCCCTTGACAGATACTTCATGAAATCAGGACTGCTCATGTCCCATAGGTTAACACCAAAAAAAGACCAATGTATAATGAAATGTGTAAGGAGAACAGTTTTCTTGCACAGCAAAAAACTCTTCAATTCTTGTAGACCAACAAAGACACAGATGGGAAAAGCATGGCATGTTTGTGTCTTGGGCAGAATGAAGGGGTATATTTGGGTACCTAAAGCCATGCTAAAGAATCTGTCTGGCAACCACCAGGAGCCCAAACTGGCTCTTTGAAGAATTTACATCCTTACGGTAAAAGGTTGGCATATTTTATACACTCAGTCGATTTACTAAAGATGTTACTTTCTCAGGATTAAAACCCCAGATGTTTCCTTCCCGTTCCATGTCACCAGGAAGTTTCCCACAAAGATAGGAGAATTCTGGGACAGAAGACTAAATACTATGATTTTGACATACCTCTCCTGGCTAATACCTGTCTCCAAGAAACACAGAAACCAAGATTTATCCTCTCAGACATCTGATCTGTTAATCTACTGAGTTCTCATTAGGTTCTCTCTGATAGGCTACAAATTCACAACCTGTCACATCCTGCTGCAAACAGAAGGGGGAGCAAGGGAACAGGGAATGACTGGTTCTCCGCTATGTTGCTGGGTAGTTACTCATATCTCTGTACCGAACGCAGCTTTTAAAATCTGTGTTCTATGAAGTGAGTTTGGGTTTTTTTTCCCCTGAAAATACATGTCTGTAATTTAACGAAATCTTGATGTGTTAAAACTTCAATGTGACAGTGTTAGAAAAATCACAGATTGAGCCAGTTTCTGCAGCTTAGAAAGAACAGAACACCTTCATTATGGAATGTACAACATAAATTGAAGAATTATTTAAAATATCAACTTAAAATGAAAGCTTAAGACATCATGTATAACCCCTGTGGAAAGGAGACAGGAAATAATTGCTCCCACAGGCTGAGTCGTGCCGGAAAAGAGGGCACTTTACTTACATCTTTGACATTTTATAGAATTTCAAAGGGATCAGTGGATTGGGGGGTGAAGTTGCCACCCCTCCAACACACTGATCAGACCAACAGTCTGTCAACTCTCTTCTCCTTTATGAAAACATGAAAACAAACCATTTGTTGATACTTAAAGTGCGGGAAAACTCCTGGTACGTGAAGAAAATAATTTTTTCAGAAGGCTGAACCGGGCAACATAACCCCCCACCCCAGTGACAGTCACCATCAGTAGGTAAAGAACCTTAAAGTGAGTAGATTATAAGAAGACTTTTAAACTGACTGCTCTTGTACAAAAGCAACAGTCAGAACAAACATTACAGTGACATTTGCCTTGTGCAGTACAGCAGTGACAAACTTTTCCGAGGTGAGCAAGGACAAGGGAAGCAACCGTGATCTGATTGCTATCTTTCCTGTCTCACCATCCCTGTGGGGCTGTTCCTGAGCAGTTCTCAGACTCACTTTTCATTGCCACTGCGCGGCCCCACAGCTCGGACGGTTTTCTGGGTGCGGTGCAGCAGGAGCGTCTCCTCCTGCTCCGTGTCCTCATCGTCCCAGCGGCGGCAGCCCACGGCCGAGCAGATGTACTTCACCTGAGGGACAGGGCAGGCTCACATGTGCAACTTCAACACAAAGATAATCAACTACACTACTCAAAGCTAACAATCCTTACAGCCTGTTCTTGGCTGGCAGGCAATTTGGAACTCCACGACTTTAAATGTTCGACTGGAGGGATGTTGAAAAGCCTGGTTTAAGAGATAACGGCTTTTCAGAAAGAAAACTTTCAAAGGATTCTAGAAAGTTTACGGTCTGTGGTATTTTGATTACCATTTGATTGTATTTTGCATGTACTTCTAACACAAAGAAATCTGAGCTCTTGCTTTCCCCACTATTTCTGTGGACATCAAAAGAACATTCCTGCAAGACCCACAGCATAATTCTGCTTTCATGTCGTATTTGTCTCAGCATAACTCTATCAGCTTCAAATGAACTATTGATTTATATAAAATACCACAAAGCCTTCCCCCTTTGCCTTGTCAGCTATTAAAAGGAAAAGAGAACATTAATGAACTCTCACAGTCACACAGTTTCCAACAGTTCCAATCTCAAACAGAATTTGCATTACAGGGGCAATGCCAGAGAGATAAAATTGCCCCAACTCTTGGGAAGGAAGAGTCAGGCACTATTTCTCTAAGAGGCAGCTTTGCTACCGTGAGCATAAGCCAGGAATCAAAACAGAAACGAAAATTTCCTTTTCTGAGCACTGGAGGAGGAGGAGGAGCCTGTTGGTGCACAGATCCCTCTGCTACCAGTGAGGAAATCAAAAGGAATTCATAAACTCTGGTCTGGGGTCTGTGCTCTTTATCATTAGTGATGATTCCACACCACACCATAGAAGTGTTTACACATTAAAATGTATGGTGAAAATGAAAAAAAAAAACATCACCCTGATTTTGTTGAAAACAAACACTGGGAACTTTAAAATTTTTTAATTTAATCTATTTTGAACTTGTTTTAAAATACAATGTTTCTGAATCACCAAATGTCTGTTCTTCACTACACAAAGTATCTACAAGCACTTCAATGACATCTGACATTTAACTTAACTTTTAAATATGACTTTAAAATATAAGGAGAACTTCAGATAGTAAACACACTGACAACTAAAAGTCCTTAACTTTTGCATATGTTGAAGTTTTTCTGTTCTCATTAGTTTTGAAAAATCTGAAAAGGTGTCACCTCGAGCATTAATTGATACACAGAGAGCTGAACTGCAGTCTAACTCAAGCAGAGCCAGATGATAAAGCTGAACTCCTCCCACAGAAAGGGGTCATCCCTCTTATCCTCTCACTACTCTGGTGACAAATCCTCTGTCCCTTCCCTTGTGCTGGCTCTGGCACTCCCTGATCCCTTGCTACAGCTAACCCAGCACAAAACTAACCCAGTAAAAAGTGAACAGTGCTCTGCTGGGTTAGCAGATGGTGGGATGAGGGTTAAAGCCAGCACAGGAGGCAGAGCAGGAGCTCCCAGGCAGGAGGGATTGCAGTGCCATGCCACTGACTGCAGCCCACCAAGCTCAGGTTCTGCCCTTTTGTGCCCTGCAGTTAAACACTTGAGCTGCACCACAGTTTAAACCTCGGGAGTTACCTGTTTGCAAGGCAGAGCTCGAAACACAGACACAAAACACCTTTCCAGGCTCTTACCTTCCCTGAATAGGAGCTCAGCCCGTAGGTGGTCAAAGACTTTCCCCCAACTAAGACAACGTCCTCGCCGAATTTGTAGGAGGACTCAAGAAGAGATTCAACAGTGAAAGGAACGGTTTCCATACTCTCTCGATCCCGATCCCACTGGAAGAGGTCCCCATCCAAGGAAGGGATAATCATCTTGTTTCCAAACACCTAAAATAAGAGAGTTCAAGGTTAGCTATGATTTAACCATAATTTTATTAAAACACACATACAGCATTTCTGTTGCCATTTGTGGTCTAAGCCCAGTGCATTGTGCTCCAGTGTCCTAATGGTTTTGTATCTCAGAGTCCTCTTTTTCAAAGTTATACTGAAGACAGAAAACTTTCAGGCATTCAAATCAGATCCATACTTCACTATTCTTAGTTAAAAAACAGTTCAGTGTGTGACACTTCTTCAAAACATTTGAAAGCTCGATGAGTTGACAGGTTTCATCCAAAACTGCAGAAAATATGATGTGGGTTGAAGCATTCTCCAAGAGACAGGCACTGGTTAAAGTGCAAAGTTTTGCAGATTATTTGTGATAGTTTCAAGATAGAGTAATTTTAAAAGTACAACTGAGGCTGTTTCCACGATTCATGTCTATTCCAGAATATCTAACTTTCTGTGAAGCAGAGAGAGCAATTATCACTGAGATCAGAGCTCACATTTCACCTTTGCCTCTCCAGATAGTTAAATCTGATTTCTCAGAATTTCTTATCTTTAAGCACACTGCTCCTTTAAAAATTGCCTGGCTTTTTCCTAAACACACAAGTAAGAAAAAAATCTTCACCGGGATCCAATATTTCATCCATTACACGGAGATTTTCAAGGAGATCCTAGCTCGGAAGTATGAGTCATTGTCAGTGAGTACTAAGGGACTTATTAAGAAACTCATTATCAGCATGATGGACCGTAACTAATGCTGTGGAGCCACAGTGGCTGTGCCCACGAAGAACAGTGAGAAACTGTAATCCACATAATCTTAGCTTCTGAGGATATGGATTAACATGGGAGGTTTTAGTGCTTTTTCAGAACCTCTGTCCATTTGGGCAATACCCTACAACATAATTATATTAAATTCGGATACTTGACACATTAGGAATTAAAGACTGCTTCTGGTACATGTGTATTAGCTACTTGGAAAAAAATATTCCTGCTCAGACTCCAAGGCACAGATGTGTATTACAAAGGGCTACAAAAGATGCAGAAGGTTTCTTGTTATTATTTCTGGAGCCACTGTGAGGATCTGAAACCACATCTTCTGCATGATTCAAATTCCATATAACATGGAACTTTTTATTCCTCTAACTAGGTCAGAGTTGAGCAAACAGCATTAAGCAAAGTTGGGATTCACCTGAACAGGGAGGGAAAGCCAGATGTTGTAGAGGTGTGCATGTCATGACTCATATCTCCTCATGCATTGTTCAACACACCTCATTTAAAGAGGAAATTCAGGCGAGTTACCCCACACTGCTGGTATTTAAGATCCCAAAAGGATCCAACACCGATGCTTTCCAGCTTTGAAAAGCCTCATGATGACAGACAATTGAAATAAAAACTCCTCTCAGGAGCACAATGTGTAATTGGAGAGATGATAAAAACAAACCCCTGAGATTAGCTGTGAAGCTCTTTACAAAGCAAAACTTGGTGTGTTCTTTCCCTCTCAGATATTTACCTTACGGCAATAAAGGCCAAACATCCTGGAAAAGACACTGCCTCTGATACATAAATGTTGCATTATGGCATACTATTGGGAAGGAAAAATAAACACACACAGCCCAATACTCACACACAGAAATAAACCAACAAAAAAGCAAATATTCTGGTGGGGGGTGGGGGTGTAATTTGTAGAGATCACCTGATCGGTGGACAAATAAAGCAAACAAAAAAGGTTTATGTAAACATTCGTATTCAAGAGCAACCTTGTGATCTTGAGAAACAAACGACTGGGAAGATTTGGAAAACACCTTTTTAAAACCAAAACGCCAGAACCAAAATTGGAGCTGCAACCATGGTGGAAGTACCTTGTTAAAACTTTCAGCACAGAGGAGTAATACCACAAAATGTTTCTGTAATATATTCTTTCAGAAGCCCATAATAATTCTGATGACAACTTTTAGCCCGTGCAGCTGTTACTTTGCATGAACAAATCCTCTGAATGGATCTGCACATGATCCATACACATGCAAGTAGTCTGAAGGCCCATGCCAGTTATGAGATTCGCTGCTGCAAGGGCTGGAGCATGGAGGTGGCTTCCATGGATTGTGAAGAATGGAGACAGCGGTGTGAACTGCTGAGGAATTGCTGCTGAGCAAGGAAGACTCTGTGGGTGACTGCAAGCTCTGGGGACAGCGTGACACATGTCACCTTAAGTGCTTCCCAAAGCTCTTGCTCCAGGGCCTGAGCAGGATATTTCCACCAGCAAACAGCCCACACACTTTGGCCATTTCTAGGAACCACACCCGAATTTCAAAGAGGTGTAAAGCTAACTCAGCAACACACACCTGTACACTCCCAAAAATAGATCAAATAAGGTGATGGCTTTGAAAATTCCCTGACAGTGGCTCTCTGCCTGCTTGACTGTTTAAAACCTCGCTCCCCAGGAGCTGCAGAGGACAGAATGACACTGTTGGTCAGCTCTGCTGATCACCTGTCCGTGCTCCCAACCTTGAGGGCATCCACAGGAGCAGCACGTCCTGGGTGACATTGGGAGGGAAAAGCTGAGAAAAAACACAGCTGCTGTCCGTGAACACACCAGAAAAGGGAGCTCAGGCAGCAGGAAGAGCTGTTCCAGTGAAGGACAGTGCCACAGCAGGAGTGGGTAAGGTTAAACCGACCCTAAGTGCAAGTGAAACATTTGGGTTACTAACCACCACAAACGAGCTATTTCACTACAGAAACAGAACAGGAGGGAAAAATCACCTTCTTTTAAGATGACTCTATCTATAAGTGGATTACATGATACAGTGCTGACAAGAGACAGCACCTAATTACCACGAAGGTCTTCTTTTAACAAAATAGCTTTATTTGAAGAATTAGGGAGGTATGCAAATGTGCCACTTGCAGGTGCCCACATACATGTGTAACAAAAGGCATTTGTGGTCACTCGTGGTGACATGTGTTTTCAAAAGAGCAGTTCAGCCAGAGGCTTTGGAAGGACATTAATAACAAAAACTATCTGAATTATGCAGCTCATTCTCTAGTACATCAGAAGCAGAAAAGGGACTTTCCTTGAAAGTACTAGCAACTAGCATCGGCATGCAGCTCAGGTAAAGGAATGACATCACCCTGTATCTCAAAAGCATTACCTCATCTCCTAATCCAAGGAGTGAGTCACCCAGGCAGTCAGCTGCAAATCTCTTGGCACAGAAAATGTAGGTTACCACGATGCACTTACACATTCCTCTGATCTGTCAATGTAAATAGCTATTTGTTCAGCTTCACCGGTCAGCAATATGGCACATAATTGTTAAGTGGCTCGTCTTTCAGAAGTAACACTTAAAAAAAAGCCCCCACATTAAGTGTGGAGCCCTAAACGAGCCGCTGCTCTTTTGCTCATTAAGAGTTTGCAGCCCAAGTTCTCCATTGGCTCTGCGCGGGGCTCTGCAGCCCTATCAGCGGCGCGGGCTGCGCAATCTCCAGGCCGACGGGTGAGGTAATGCAGTTTCTAAAAAGCCTCCACAAAAAAGCAAAAAGGCATAACGATCCGGAATGGCACACGCTTGCAGGGAATTTGCTGTCTAGACTCTTTACTGGAAAGGAGGGCACCGTACGCCAGGTGCCACGGCAGGTTGATAGGCGTAGGATGCCGCTGATTTATAGCGGTGGGGAGAAGAGAAAAAGGAAGAAAAGGGAAAATTGTGTAAACAGAGATCAAAACAAGCTGAAGTACTAAAGCTTCCAGGAGCTGTTTAACAGCAAGCGTGACATCCTACCCCCTTCCTAACGCTCTTTATCGTCTGAAACAAAAATCAAGGCTGCTCACGTGCAGACACATCTGAGCCAAGCCTGGTGCCAAAACAGTCAATATTTTTGTTTACAGATGGGCTGGACCATCTACCAACTCCAAGGAAATAACCACGCACAAGTGAAATATTTTCCTTAAAATAGGATTTTATGTCGTTATGTTTTTCTAACACTTCTGCTTGGAGTTTTCAAATCTCACTGTTACTATAAGCTGCAAGAGCTTCATTCCTGTTACTAATTAACTAAGACCAACCTACATGATCTTAAATGATAAGGGTACCAGGTTTTTTTCCCTCTATGATTATTCCTACAATAGGATCACTGTAACAAACAGGATCAAAGCCAACATCAAGCAAGCTCTTAAGAAAACTACTTTTCACTGAGAACTATGTCTTTTAAGCCTCTTTAAAATTAATCTAGGCAACATACTAAAAGTCACATATGGCAGCTTTATTCTGAAGGGTAGAAACAAGAGACTGCACAAAGAAATGTCGGAAAGTGAAGACAAGCTGGTATGCTCCACATTAAAAAAACAAACAAACAAATTAAAACCACAAAGCCATAGACAGACAGTAACACAGGTATCCCTACTGTAAATGTTTACAGATTTTTCAGGTAATACAGATATATATACAGATATAGATACACATACACGATTTTTGAGATGTCCCTAGTTTGGGCTGGGCTGGAACTGATTTATTCTCTGCTTTTTTTTTTTTTGTTATGCATGTAGGAAGGTTATCCGCACAGAGCCATAGGTTTATGGCTTTCCAATAGAAGAGGTTATTTCTCCTCTTCACCTTAGATTTCAGGATGCTGATTCATCTGTTTTGCCTCCAGCTACCTGCAGAAATCCTGAAGCACAGGGCACTACAAGGATGACAGTGTACTATTACTAACAGGCAAACCCAAATCAAACAGCAGCACACTGGGATGAAGGGGCCAACCAGAGTTTTCAAACTTCTGCAAGCCCCACAACATCCCCACTTCCTTAGGAGGACAAAGACCCAGACACAAGCACAATCTTTTGAAAAATGGTGGCTGTTGAGCTATTCCACTGCCTAAACCACTGGTAAAAAGAGCAAAGTATTCTCCAAAACATACAGGGCTGTTCAATCAGCCAGGAAAAAGATAATTGACTGCAAAGGGAAGTCCATGATTTACATCAGTAAAACAACCTGAGACATGTTCAAGGGCAATGAGGAAGCTGAGGCAGGAAATACCAACAGACAGGTTGTTGTTTGTCTAGAAAATTTTTTTATTCTTGTGAGTACCACTACTTCTGATCTCAGCACTACACTTGTTTACAAAGTGCGTACCTGTCCTGACCACCTCCTGCCTGTTAAGCACTGAACATGCCCAAACCATCTCTGAGACCAGGACCGTGAGAAAGGCGGCACCTGAAGATCAGATATCAGTATTTTATTGAGCTGTTTACAGAGGCGGCATTAGGTGACCTCTGCAGAGGGGAGAGCCAGGGTGGCAATTCAGAGAAGCCAGGGAAATAGGTTTCACCTCAGCTGGGGTGTGACAGCCTGAAAGAGCAACCAGGTCTGCACAGCAACAGTGAGCAGAGATGTTTCTCAAAGCTCAGGCTGATTTGTACCACCAGGCTGCATGGCTCACCCAGCAACAGTTCACAGCATCCACCAAGTGACGAAACCCAGTCCCTGACTCCTGCCTACATTAAGTACCTTATGACACGAGTTTATATCTGTTACAGTCTTTCTTCTCCTTCATCATCCCCCATACTCCACAAGTTGGTAGTTTCTATTTCATTTTTCATGAATGCATGGAAAAGAGTAATAAATTCAACTTTCGTGGACCTGTGTTTTCTGCATGATGAGTGTGGGAAGTGATGCTGTAACCCTGTGCCTTGGTGAGTACTAGAGAACTCATTTCAAAACTCCTTTCTTCTCTCTCTTCAAAGCAGCACCTGCAACATCCTCCCAACAACTTTAATAAAAGACTAGAGCTGGTATCTCTGTCATGATTCTACACTTCAGATCTTAAAATCTGATCAGGTGTAAGCACCAGGGTCCCAACAAAACTGTCTTTTACACAACAGTGTAGAAAGCAACCGATGACAGCAGCACAGCAGCTTGAGACTTATACTGTCCAGCATCAGGGGCACAGTACCTTGTTCAGCTTGAGTTTGCCCTTAAAAGAATTATTCCTGCTCTGCCCTCCCCTGAAGGGCCATAAAGGAAATCTGAGGAACTGCAGTGTGCTAACTAGACCACCCCAGCTTCAAAAGAGATCAGAACCCAATACTGTTTGCTGTGCAATCACACAGACCCCTCCTCTGAAGACAAGCAAACTGAAATCCCATCGTTACTTTAATCATAGTCAAACAAGACTTGAGGTTTTGAGATACAGAGATGCCAGCCTGCTCTGCTGCCATGGTAACAGACTTTTAAAAACTGTTCTCCTTAATAATAATAATAAAAAAACCCAACTGCACGGTGCTTTAGAAAGACTTTATTTTGACATTATTCCATCCCCCTCTTTTACACGGCAAGTTTTATTAATAAGACTGCAACTCTTCTGAAACTTAAGAGCAGTGCTTTCTGAGACAAACTGGTGCTGCTGCTACCGAGCCCAGCACTGAGCTCCTTGAAACTAACTGCACATAAGGGAGTGGATTAGTGGAAAAAAAAAAATTACCAAAACCTTGCCTTTCCAGAAACAGGCCCTACACAGAAGAACATCAGCCACCATGGCAAAATTGGTACTTGTATTTGGTTTGCACGGCAAGGCTTTGGTAGTGGGGGGCTACAGGTGTGGGAAGAACCCCACACTGGAGCAGGGGAAAAGTGTGAGGGCTCCTCCCCTGAGGAGGAAGAAGTGGCAGGGACAGTGTGTGCTGAACTTACTGCAGTCTCCACACCCCATCCCCCTATGCCACTCTGGGGTGGAAGGAGAGAAAATCAGGGCGAAGTTAAGCCTGGGAAGAAGGGAAGGGTAGGGAAAGGTGTTCTTCAGATTTGGGGTTATTTCTCCTTATCCTGCTCTGGTTTACTGGCAATAAAACTGGTTTCCCTGAGTCGAGTTTGCTTTGTCCGTGACAGTGCCCGGTGAATGATCTCTCCCTGCCCTTATCTTGACCCATGAGCCTTTTCAGTACATTTTTCTCTCCCCTGTCCAGCTGGGGAGGGACGTGACAAAGTGGCTTTGGTGGGCACCTGGCATCCATGCAGGGGCAACAGCAGAAGCTCATGGCACTTCAGGAGACCAGGATTCAAAGTGATCTCTGCTGGACCCTGTGTGTTTCTTCCTCAGGCCCTGCAGGACAGGATGGTTTTGCAGATAAGGACACAGAGTCCACGTGAAAAACGAAGTCACAGAGCAAATCCTATAGGAAAAGAGCCCGATACATTAGGAGAACAGAACGCGGCAAATCACAGTCTCCTCTTTCAAGGATGCAAGGAAAGAGTGCACGAAACATGCAGTGAGTCTGACAAAGATTAATAGTTACCTCCTTAGGGAGCACAAAGTCCAGAAGAAATTCGGAAATGAGATGTCAGCGGCTGTGCTGCTAGAGGAATGATTTGCTCAACTGTCTAAAATGCTTAACCCTTGAAATGGGCCCTTCTTTATATAGATAAAGATATAGCCTGAAAGTTAAAAAAAGCTCTAGGGCAGAATAAATTACTTTTTTGTGTATTGGGCAGCTGAATTCCAACTATTTAAGTTATCTATTACCTGAAACTGATATTTGTCTAGGCACTAGAGTTGATCCATTTTAGTATCTGTAAACACCAAAACTGCTAAACAGCCAATACGAAACATGCAGTGGGCCGTACACAGTTAAATCACAAGCTCTCTTCCTGTCCTTATCTCAACCCATGAGGTAAAGGGTCCAGACCACAAGACTTGCAAGAAATGGCTGAGGGACCTGCAGTTAGTTAGCCTGGAAAAAGAAGAGGCTCAAGGAAGACCTCATTGCTCTCTACAACTACGTGAACAGAAGTTTTAACCAGGTGAGAGGAGTCAATCTCTTTTCCCAAGAAACAAGCAATAGGACAAGAAAGAATGGGCTCAAGTTTCATCAGGGAAGGTTTAGATTGGCTGTAAGGAAAACTTTCTTCACTGAAAAGATGGTCAAGCATTGGAACAGGCTGCCCAGGAGTCACCATCCCTGGGGAGATGTAAAAGCCTTGTGGATGTGCCACTTAAGGATATGGTTTAGTGGTGGCCTTGGCAGTGCAGGGTTAACACTTGGACTCTGTAATTCTGTAATCTTAGAGGTCTATTCCAACCTCAACCATTTTGTTATTCTGCTATAAAGAGAATAAAAACCTAGAGACAATGGGGACGGTAAAAAGCCTTTCCAATATTTGGAGCATTTTGACTATGGCTACGAGTATGAGATGAAAGCTGGTCGTACCCAGAGCGATTCTGAGAAACTTTCCTGGCTCTGCACAAGGCAAAGCATCACCTGAGGACTGGTCTTGAGAGCTTTGGTATCGACAAGCCACAATATCCTGTTCTTTAGCTGCTCATGTGTCCCCTAACGGAAGTTGTCATCCTCCAAAACGTCCTTTAAGCACAGAGAAAGGACACGTGTCAGCACTTCCTCAGGGCTTCATTGGTGCTAACTGCAAGTGTCAGCACAGCAGCCACCGAGCTGCAGCCACAGGAAGTCTTTCGGGCTTTTTAACTCAACAGGACACCAAACTAAGAGGACTGAAGATGTGCAATTTCGATAAATACGTAACACCACTTGCCTGAGCAACAGCCCTACGTGTGATGAGGGTATGATGGTGCTGCATCACACCAAGCACCAACTCAGCTCAGGCAGCTGTCAGCAATTCCCCTTTTCCTCAAGTTTATCACTTCCCACTAAAAAAGCTGGTTGTGTTTCCCATAAAAGCATACTTCCAGCTATCAGGGTACTTTAAAACAATTAGTCCTTTGCTGGTGTTCTTTGCCCACTAAACAACATTAGAAGTTTATT
>VYZR01056941.1:6668-18430 GCA_013400675.1 Oxylabes madagascariensis
GTCCAGTTGGTATCCAGTCACAAGTGGTGCTCCCCTGGGCCCAGGGCTGGGGCCAGTCCTGTTTAATGTCTTTATTGATGGTCTGGATGAGGGGATCGAGTGTTCCCTCAGTGAGTTTGTACATGAAAAGTTGGGTGGGAGTTTTGATCTGCTGGAGGGTGGGAAGATGGATGTGGAAAGGCTGACTTAAAGAACAGAGGCCAGTTTTATGAGGTGCAATAAGGCAAACAAACACAACCAACCCCATGCAGAGCTACAGGCTGGGGACGCACTGGCTGGAAAACTTCCTGCTAGAAAAGGACTCTGAGGGTGTTCATTGACAGTGACTGAACATAAGACAGCAATGTGCTCAATTTACCTCAAGTTGGGCCAAGAAGGTTTAGCTGGATACTAGGAAACATTTCTTCACTGCAAGGGTTGTCAAGCACTGGAACAGGCTGCCCAGAGCTGTGATGGAGTCACCACTCCTGGAGGGAATTAAAAGACATGCAGTTGTGGCACTCGAAGACATAGTTTGATGGCGGTCTTAGCAGTGCTGGGTTAATGGTTTGACTCTTTGATCTTATTCATCATCGTTACCATGCATTAACCTGAGTTAATATACTCCTGCCATGCTCTGTTTTATCTTTGGGACCATTCTGACAGCATTTGGCCTATTCTTTTTCAACTCATTGAGTTTTAAGTTGCCAAGAGTTTTCAGCTGTTCTATAAATCAGTGTTCAGCTGTAGCTAAAAGACATAAATATCTATAAACTTCTGAATAACATTGTATTAGGATTTACAAGATGTGACATACAACGTCTTCTTCCCCCTCTATAGCATTTTCTGTTCCCTGATATTTCTTCCTCCTATCTATTGATTGTCTTAAAAATGAATTATGGAAAACCAAATTTAAATTCTTTGCCTGTGGTCCTGAAGCTCTGTGTTAGAGAATGTGTATCCAGTGTTATAGTGAGAGGGACTCCTGGAGGTGTCCTGGAAATCCTGACAACTCTTGAGTGAGAATAACCCAAGACTGTTCCCCTGCAGCTTCTCAAGGGACATCCAGCCTCAAAACACTTAGGACCCTCTGTGCCATTGCTTCCTACCTTGAGTAACAGTGGTGAGTCATTTCCCTGCTCTTTCAGGGGTTAAAAAAGATCCCTTTGCTCTACAAAAAATTCAGACCAGATTGGGTTTTTTTTTCCCTTCTTGGTCTGTACAGATGAAGGTCATAGATGTGAAACAGTTTTCTCTCTCTGCTATCCTTTTGCCCATATTTCCTATATCTGTGCAATATTTAATGGAGTGTTTCAAGTCTAGAAAGATATAAAATCACAGTTTCAAACTGCACATGACAAATTTGGATTGAAATAACCAAAGCTTTCTCAAGTCTATAAGCAAACTGGGTGCTACAATGGAAAATTTTGAATAAGCTTGATAAAAGCTGATGCCTGCAGCCCTGCCTAGAATAAGCACATAGAGAAGCTGCATTGAAAAAAACAGCATGTTAATAACCATGAAATTCTCTTTAGCCTTTAAAAGAAAAAATCTCCATCTCCTAGTATGAAACCCACTGTTGGAAAATATTCCCATAACTTTCTCCTTAGGAGAGTGACACGTAGAAAGATATGGATGGAGGGAACAATAGTGAGGGGACTACAGAATGAGGGTCTGAACACTGACCTGTCGGGGAACACAAGCAAACTGTGGGGTTCTTCAAGTTTTCAAAGGTCAATTAGCAGTTGATGGAGAGATAAATTTAAACAGGCATAAATCTATTTCTTTGGTTTATAAAAGAAGATTATATATACGAAATTCTTAAAATTACAGGGGAATAGACAGTGAATAAGAGCAAAGTTTCTTTCTAACTTTAATAACACAGCACTGTTTTTTCTATTCATGATCTTCTGGTGCTTTTATCTAATACAGCTAACAGTAGTTACATAATTGTTGTTCTTCTTTTTGACTAGAAGGGACTCTTATTATAAGAGTGTGGAAAACTGCTTTCATTCTTTTACGAAGCTTTTAAATTTTTTCTGGTTTTCTTTCACTATTTTTCACTGTAAATTTTTCCTTGTCGCTATCAATTATTACTTCAAGCAATATTTTTGAGGGTGGTTTTTTTTTAACCAACTTTTTGAAGCAGCAAGGTTAAACATCAATGTTGGCATAGCATATACAACCATGTCATGCTCACTGCTTTACAGGGAACTATCAAGGGCCAATCAGGAACTCAACTCACATGTATTCTTTTCTATTATGTGAGCCCTGTCCATTTTGTGATAGAAAATTAAAAGGCTTCCATAGAATTTTTCTTCAGAGGTGAGTACAAGCATGCACATGATACATTGTCTATGTATCTCTCAATACATTCTTTCAGTTTAGACACCATCTTGCAAACAAATTTAGCTTTGTATCTTTGAAACATTTCTCCTCCTGAGTTTGTTAGAAAACAGAACTATCAACGTTCAAGATCACGTAGCATTCAGTTTCCAAGGATTCAAAAAAAAAAAAAAAANAAAAAAAAAAAAAGAAAGAAAGAATGGTTCTAATAGATATGGCATCTTTCTCTCTTGTAATGACAATTTTGTCCTTCTCAAATAGAAACTCTGATCTAATTTTAACTTTTCAATCGAAAGGTCCACTAGCTTGTTGTGTGACTATTGTAACAAATCTCAACAGTAACAATTTTCAGTTCTTCTTCCTTTGCTGCATTACTCTTTGCACAGGTCATTTTTCTCCTCTTTCATTTCATTGTTTTCACCTTGTCAAATACATCTGTGGTATCACAAATTTGAGGCGGAGCAACATTTTGCTTCTGCCAGTTTGGTTGTTGGTTCAGTTATTCCTGGCTGTCCAAGAAAACTGGACCCAGATTTCCAGCTCAGGTCTCCTCCTGCTATGAATGGAGAGAAGGATTGTGTTATGAGGCTTACCCCTTGCTTATACTGATTTTTCTAAAATTTGTGGGGTTTCTCCTACAACCTGTCATTGTGTTTCATGGTCGTTTGTGAGCAATAAAAATATCTTTTTCTATAAACCTGCAACCCAACTATTTCTTCACTCTCCTGTATTAGTAGACCCGACTGGTTTTGCCTAAGAACAGTATCTGTATCCCAGTCATGAAGTATCAGCATTTTTGCCAATTCTCACTCTCAGTTAAATAGCATCACATGGATTCCTGCCCTCCAGTTCTTCAGGCACTCTCCAATCAATGCCACCTGCAAAATTGCAAAGATCATAATAGCTTATTAATGACAATACTGAATAGCAACAGTCTCAAAACTGATCCTTAAGGGACAACATTAAATTCATCCTTCAGTTTCAACACTGCGTCATTACCCATCATTTTGAAAGCATGTTTCCCTATGCTACCCACTAAATTACTTTCTTACATTTTTCCTTCCTCTATTTTAATGAATTACTATGGAAGACTATCAAATAGTAAGCTCTTGAAGCTGAGATATGTAATGTAGGGCATTCTCCATACATCCTCTTACTGTAAAAATGAAATTAGGTTTAATTTGGTATTATTTTTACATATTCAGTTTATGGCTGTTATTTTGTTGACGACTTTCAGGTGAATGTCATTATTTGTTTAACTTTTCCTTCCAATAATTGATTTCCACAAACTTCAAACTTAACAGGTTGTAAAGCTCCTTGCAAAGATTTGCAAGTAGAGCCACGATTACTCACAGCTCCCTCATTACTCTTTTTCCCTTTATAATCACTGTCTATCCGACTACTTCACCATTACCATACTTTTTTCTTTTCCCATAAGGAGATCAGAATGCACAAAGGGAGAACAAAGGACACATGTCATCAATATGACTGGACTCTGCTCTGGATGTGTCTACAGAGAACTTATCCTAGATTACTGCAAGAGGAAAGAGGGGCTTTTAATGAATTGATTCCTTTCCAGTTAAAAAGAAACTCTGGGACTTCCAGTACCCTGGAGCATTTACTGCTGGCACAGGCTTTTACATGAGGTCGGCATTGGAAGAAGCTAAGAGATGATTCTCCAAACTCTAGATTCTCCAAACTAGATTTCTCTTAATGATAATATTACCATCCAAGACAATATTCCCTTTCTCATTTTTATTTAATTCCCTCCCTCCAATCCATTCCCTGCATAGAGGAACCTCAGGGTTCTCCCAAGGACTAAGGGCTCCACAAGGTCATGATGAGTATAGGGCTGACATGATGGCAGGTCACCAGCAAGACTGGCAGCCACACAACAGAGGCAGAGATTCAGGGCCTGGCTACAGGTGGGTCACAGTGCCCACACTGCCACTAAGCAGCTTTGCTGTGTCCTCAGAAAGCAGGGGCAAGGCTGAGGCAGGGGAAAAGGCCCTGCCTGCTTACAGAGTGGGCTGGGGGCTGGGAGGGCTCCATTTCCCCATCACATGTGGAGACAGTGATTCTCACCCTCTTTACAGGGTTGCCCCTCTCTCCAGGCAGCCAAAGGAGCACACGACAAAAGGCCAACAACAGCAAAGAGCCAGCCCTGCACACAGGGAGGCCGCCCAGCTCAAAGCCATCCCCAGCACTGAGAAGGTGCCCTAGGTGTGCCAGGAATGCCCTTTGCCCAGAGTGCTTCTCGTGCCCCCTCTTCAGCTCCCAGCCACTCCTCTTCTTGCTCGCTCTTGCCTCGCTGTCCCAGAGTTTCTGCCAATGCACAACAACACACGCAGGCCTGAGAAGCTCCAGCTCCAGAGCATGAAGGGAACCACGACCCAATATCCCCACAAGGAGAGCTTCAATCCATCCAGTCCCAGATTTTAACTATGTGTCTTCTAAAATAATCTTCTTTAGAATGTGTTTGTGAAGATATCTCCCTGTGTGGGGACACCCCTCTGTTACTTCTCAAAGATATGCAAAATATATTTGCCACCATTATTATGGCTAAGTGACACTAACTTTCATTTAATAATTCTTTTCTTCTTGCTTTAATATAACTGTGTCCTAGGTTACAGTGTAAGATGTGCCCAAAGTCTGTATTCTATCACCATCTCCATGAGCTGTTAAACCAGGTGGGGCAGTGTTTCCCTTGCCCCTCCCTCTGGACTATCTTCTGTTAATGGGCCCTCAAGGCCTTGCCCATGACTCACAGGTAACTCCCACCGGGAGCTATGTCTGTTTAATGGGCAATCAAGGACCCACTGTATGACTCATAAAATTACATCATTCCATTGGGAGATGCTCCGCCCAGGGGGAGGAGCCAAGCTTTCCCACCTGGATATAATCTGGGATTTGGGACTGCACTGGGGGCCTTACCCACTGGATTCCTGGAGGACTAGAGCTACCAGACCTTTCTACAAGATCACTGCTTCAAGACCACTCCACCTGGACTGCTATCACCACCCTAACTAACAGGGTGTCAGGTTGTATTCGGACTCTGTCAGTGGTCTTTTGTACTATTTCATTTATTTTATTTTACTTTTTTCCCCCTCCTATAAAATTCTATTTCTGATGTGGAGTCTCTTACTGGTTTTGCTTTCAAACCAGTACAAACTGCTTTATTATGGGTTCAAAATAGTATGTTGTGCTACCCTGGTTTTTATACCTCCTATGCTGTGTAGTAAACAAGTATCTTTAAGATATTTGTATTTAATCATTAGCATAATAAATCATTAAAATGATATGAATATATTTGGTTTGCAATCCTTTATCCTGAAGGACAAAGTTGTATAAAGGTTTAATTACATCTATAAAATCTTTTAGGCATAAACTTTTGAAAAAGTCTGGGGCTAAGACTGAATTCAGAGGTGCCCTACAAGTGACACCAGGGAATTCCAACATTCCTTTGAAACAAGGTGGTTTAGAGTTAAGGGGTGATTAATTAGGGGTAGCAGTCTGGACAATATATCCCACTTAACATTTGCTGTGCTTGCAAAGGCAGGCAAGGCCATTGCTTCCAAAAGCAGGATGAAAAGAATGCAAGGCTAGCGGATAAGAAAGAACCTGCCTGTGCAAGGCTGTGATAAGGAAGACTGTTTGGACCAAGACTAGCCTTGCAGCTTGAACTGCGACCAAGAAGCCAGTGAGCATGCGCAAGAGGAGGTGAAAAGTTCAAACCCGAGGAAGACTTGTCTTACTTCATCATGAAGACCACCGTAGGACCACCGGAGGGCACTGCACAAGCGCAAAAAGACTGATTAGCTCATTTGAATACGAAGCGAGGCTGGGCGGAGCTAGGTAATGAATATGTCTACAGGCGTATTGTGCAACTTAATGCATATGTAACATTTTAGAGAATAAATAGAGAGGTGGGTCCCTAGAGTTGCACATGCTTTAGGAAGAACAATCCCCCTTGGGCTGCAGTGCTGAATACACATACCTCCTTTACAACTCTGATGGGTGGTGAAGTCATTTCCGTGAATCACCTTCCCTATGAAGTTCTTGCTGTCCCATCTGATTTACCTCAGCTTTTCCCCCCACAAAAACCATGCAATCCTGGGAAGGTACCATCCCTTCCTCCGTGACTCAGCCAAAGGTTTGCCCCGGGCCGACTCCCAGACCTCTCATGGAACCCTGCCTGGCGCCTTGCTGAGAGGAGCGGACACAGCGCATTCCATTTCCCACCACTGTGTCCCTCAGGAGCACTCACATCCCCTCAGCGAGCCTCCCGTGCCCTCAGATGTCATTGTAGGACTCAAGAAAAGATGAGACACTCCAAATATTTCAGAAGGCAAACAGCATAGAAAAAAAGCTTTATTGTCTAATTCTTACTACTTTTTATCAGGTGTTCCAATGCAGACTTAACACGATTGGTGAATTGGAATGACGCCTCTCTAATCCCATTGGTTAAACTAGAAAATGGCTAAAATGTTTTCTTTTGATAACTAGAAAGGCAAAACATCACCTGGAGAAAGATTGGTTTGAGAAAGGATAGTTGTTTGCCAAGATTGTTTTGAGAAGAAGCTTTCTTGAGGAATTTTCCCTTGGGAAAAAGGTTAGCAGCTGCTAGCAGCCTACAATCTCTCACACCCAGAAATATCAGGCCCACACTCAGAGACACATGGCAAACCCGCATCCCCCTCAGGGATCTGCCCGCCGCCTCTGTGGCACACAGGGCCTTTGCCACTGCCTCAGTTACATGCAGGGTACCCGTATGCCTCTCAGAGACCCTCATGGTTCCTCAGCAACACTCAGGGCACCTGCCTCCCCATCAGATGACCCTCTTGTCCCCTCAGCAAGATGCAGAGCACTCACCATTCCTTCAGTCACCTTCATGCCCTCTCTGCAGCTCACAGGGCATTTGCCACCCCTTCAGTGAACCTCATGTCCCCTCAGAGGAACACAAGCAGCATCTACCTCTCCTCAGTGACCCCCCTGTCTGCTCAGCAACACATGGGGAACCGGCCATTCCTTCAGTGAATGGAATGGCCTCGGCATCACTTGGGGCACCCACCTCTCCCTCAGTGTTCATTCTGGTCCCTACAGATTACCTCAGATTTTCCTTCCAAAATGCTTAGTTACCTCAGATTTCCCCCCACAAACTGTGCAGTCCTGTGATGACACAAGCCCATCGTTTTTTTCCATAAGTTCTTGATTTTTCAATTGTCCACAACCATTTCTCTCCAGGGTGACATTTCTTGTCATTCTTTCATTCCCACCCCACAGGTTTCCAATCCCTGTTTTACATATCCATTTCAGATGTGCATCACAGTTTTACATTTTTTCCTACCATTTGTCTTCCCCATTATCCTGTCCTATTTTCTCCCCCTAGCATTCAAGTAACCTTATTCCAGCTTGCTCTGTCATTTCCTATGAACATCCTCAATCACACCCAAACCTTTACTTTGCCCCTCACGAAAATAAAGAACTTTACCCTTCTGGATGCTTTCTGGACAAATTCAGTTTGGGAGCAGGCTGGTAGGAGGGGCACTTTGACTCTCAGTCTGGGTCACTGCCTGTAGCGCTCACAGGTGACCCCAGAACCATAACTATAGTGTTCTGCCCTTCCCAGGACTGGCGATCTCAGTCAGCATCTTCAGGACATTTAATGACTAAATAGGTATCCATTACTAATATGTAATTTTATTTTTTTTTAAGGCTGTAAATGTAAACATTTTGTACAGATTTAGTACATGAAGAGAAAGAGTGTCCATCTGAAACAAAGGCTACTACTCTTTTCCCCCTGATAATTTTTAGCCTTTACTCCAGACTTTAGGAAAGTTAGAGACAGGTTTATCATGTGCTTTGAAGGCTTTTTTGTACCTTGAGAGCTGTGTTTAACAGCCTCACCTCTAGGATGGCTCTCTGCCCAGAGAAGCTGCCAGAGAGCCGAGCCCCATGGAGACAAAGGCACACGGCAAACCCTCACACAGCATCAGAGCTGCTGCAAGAGGAGAATCTGATCTATTGACTTGTTCCCAAAATAGCACCCGGTGGGAGGTGACTGACTGGCTAATACCTGTGGTGTTTCCATTACCGATTGAGATGAAGTCTGTTGCCAGGAATCCTGGGGTGGTTTCCTTGACAACCAGAAGAAATGCACAACTGAGATGCACATGACTTTTCAGGTGCTTTTTTAACTCCTCTGAAACAATGAGCTTCCCTACCAGAACTCAGGTAAATAAAACAGAGGTGTACAGCTAAATGGTGAATAGTATTTGTATTCAAGGGCAAATTTGAGCTGAGCCTGAAATCTGCCATGAAACAAACCCTCAAGAGAGCAACCAGCCTGGAAATATTTCTCCTATTCAATAGGGCAGAGACCTTGCAAGATTATCTACTTTGTTATTTTATAGCCTTTAGATGAGAAACTTCAAGAGATGGAAGATATTACCATGAGATAGATATATCTATATTGAATTAATTTGAATGTCAACATTAAATCCAAAAACTTAAAATTTCAATATTGATTGGGGACAATGCACTGTTCATCAGAGGCACTAGGGGCATTTATTGAAATCAGAACATATTTTGAAATTATTTTAGCAAGACAGTGTAAATTTTTAGCCAAAGCATACAACATTAATAAGACTAACAGTATCTTGTTATTCACTGTTTGTGTGCAGACATGGCCACAAATTTTCTGTGGAGAGTAAATTCACTGAAAAAAATCATATTTTTGTGAATTCAAGTTGTACTGAGAAGTAGTTTAAGCCCAATCATGACCAATATTTTTCAATGAAGGATTTCATTATAAAATATTGGAATGTATTAAATAAGAATTTCAAAAGGAAATGTTACGAGTAGCGTTAAGATCAAAAATACATTAGGGATTTTTTTGGCTTTTGTTTTTAGCCCTTTTAGATTAAGAACCAAAATATTATTATTCCAGTTGAACACAGGATTTTATTTTTTAATTTAGTAAATAGTCAGAAACATCCATTTCCCCGCTTTGTGCTTGGGAGGAATAAGCACATGTAAGGAAAGTAAGGAGAAATTGAAGGGGATGCCATGGATCAAATAAGCAAAGTAGGAGTAAAGAAGAGACTTATCAAAGGTGACAAGCCAGATGACAAATGTAAATGTGTTTGAACTCTATCTGCTGACATCAGGAAGCTGAATCCAGTCACTTTCCTGTTAGTGTTGATGGATGACAATCACTGGAGAAGCACTGAGGTCCAGAACTAATTTTTTTTGAGTTATGAATCCAGGGTATAGTATCCCAGATAAAATGTTGGCTGGCAGATCATAA
Source organism: Oxylabes madagascariensis (assembly GCA_013400675.1). Classification (NCBI taxonomy): domain Eukaryota; kingdom Metazoa; phylum Chordata; class Aves; order Passeriformes; family Timaliidae; genus Oxylabes; species Oxylabes madagascariensis. Next base: position 16,303 of record VYZR01056941.1, read on the forward strand.
GAAATTTCAGAAAACTTCCCTAAATTTTACTTGTGGCTGAGAGAGTGAGCTGCTGGAAGAGGAAGGTAATAAAGTGTTACTGTGGCAAAAAATAACTATAGAATACAAAGAGTGTTGCATAAGGAAATAAATCATCCCAGTCTGTCATCTGTGGGAGTCAGGCAAAAAATATCTGAAGCAGAGTGAGAGTGGAAGCAAACCAGGTAATATAGAACAATGTGCACTATTAAAATAATCAGGAAAAGCGGGGTTGACCTGGACATTTCAAATGAGGACAGTGCATGCATCTGAATGAATCATTAGTAGAGATTTAGGTGCTTTTCTAAAACAGATTACATTCATAATAAATAGACTTGAGTAGAGAATTTCAAAACCATATTAGTGGTAAAGGTTGATGCCTGGGGCCACATTAGCTCAGCATCAAGCTCTGATCTGTCATAGATCAATGAAATGTAGCAAGCCTGAATTGCTGATTCAATTTAGTATTCATTTACTTTCAGAGCAGAACATAAATAGTAAGAAAGAAAATGTGAAACATGATCTCTGAGACCAAGGTCTTTTTCTATGGGGAGCTTAGCATGCATGCACGCATTCATCTTGTGAATATTTAGGGAGCCAAGTCCTGAAAGAGCCCAACCAGTTTTGAAGGTAAATCTGCCCTAGTGCCCCAAAGGCCTTTTACCCATAAAGTTAAAAGAAACTTTGTCTTTCTTTGCAGCAGATGTTGAGCACAACCAGGCTGAGTGTACGAGCGAGATCGAGCCTCTGCAGAGTGGCAGGGAAAGCCCCCAGCATATATGTGGTGATTGTAATATCTGATTTAAAATCATAGAGTCACAGAATACCTCAAGTTGGAAGGGACCCTTAAGGGTCATTGACTACAACTCCCTGCTCCTTGCTAAACTACTTAAAAATAAACCATCCTATAAGAGCATCATCCATGTCCTCTTTGAACTCTGACTGGCTTGATGTGTGACCAATTCCCTGGGTAACCTCTTCCAGGGAACGACCACCAGAAGATTTTCCCCATGTCCCATCTGAACTTCCCCTGATGCATCTTGATGCCATTTCATTGTGTCCTGATGCTGGTCACCAGAGGGAGGAGATCAGCACCCTTCCCTCCACTGCCCCCCTCTTCCCCCTTGGAGAAAGGTGCAGCCTCTTCTCTTCTCCAAGCTGAACAAAGCAAGGGACCTCAGATGCTCCTTACAAGTCTTGCCCTCCAGGTTTTTCACCATATTGATTCCTCTTCTTTAGATGCTCCCCAATAACTTTACACCCTTACACTGAGGCACCCAAACCTGTACACAGCACTCAAGTCGAGGTCAAATTAGTGCAGAGCAGAGGGGGACAATCATCTCCCTCGACCAGGCAGTGATGGATGCTGTGCTGGATGAGCCCCAGGACGGGGTTGGCCCTTTTGATTAGTCATTTATTAGTCAATCTGCCATCCACCCGAACCTTCAGCTTTCTTTCCATGGTGCTGTTTTTAAACTCTCGTACCCCAATTTGTATGTATAACCAGAATTTTCCCATCCCAGGTGGACAATCCAACACTCGCTCTCATTAAATTTCATCCAGCTCTTTATTGCCCAGCTCTAGCCTATCCAGATCTCATGACAGAATGGGATAAGGTCCAATCTGCATAACATTGTGAGAGAAGAAATAGGAATATATTGTTTCTTTTTCAAAACGGCTTCAAAATATTTCCATACTTAATAAGGCGAGCTGACATGTCTTCAATAAATTCAAGAAAGATTGATTAATATTTCATTTATATTCAGCTATTGTTATTTAATATATTTAATCAGACACTGAATTTAAAGTCAGGACACATAAGTGTGGTCCTCCAGCTCACCATGGAATTATAGAATACCTGCTGGAAAGGGATCCTTCCTGTAATGCACGTGTTACAACCCCACAGCTTTTGCCATGACAACATGGATCTGCCGAGTGTGGTCAGATGCAGGCAGTGGGACAAAACAACAGCTCACACCAGCATTAAAACTTCTTCAAATGTTTTGAAATCTTTTCCAAAACAAGTGTGTTAAATGGTACTCTGTATGGTCTCACAAGAGTCATCCTGGGATACTTCTACCTGAGCCAGCCCCTGCAGTCGCCAGTCTTT
>VYZR01056942.1:3171-25378 GCA_013400675.1 Oxylabes madagascariensis
TCTTTAAGAAAAACTCACAACCAAATCTTTTCTTCCTGGGCTCCTGCTCTGTTAACACAATGGTATTTTTGGTAGCTTGGCTATCTGCAACCATAACGTTTTCAAGATTGTTGCTTGCCAGGCTCAAACTAAGTAATTATGTAGGCAATTTTAGCTTATGTCTGCAAATAGGTCTGCCATTTTTGCTGACAATTTGATCTGGTTTTAATAGTAACAGGCAGCTACTAAAAATGGCAGTTGGAAAGAGGAGATTAGTGAGTATGAAGAGCTTCTACTAAGAGGAGAAGAGAGTTTCAAGGGTTTTTTTCTCTTTTTCTGTAATACTTCCGCTCTGTGACACCAACTCATTTTTGAAAATAAGTACACTGAGATGACTGAAGCTGGAGCAGTATTCTGTGTCCTTGCACTTAATGAAAATAAACTCACTACATTAATTTAGATACGTTGTATGAAATGGTCAGTTCTTTATTTCCTGTTTCAGTGTCTAAATGCAAAACTGGGTGATCCTATTTACCTTAGATCCACACATTTAAAAAACAATTTTGCCTTGCCTCTAACAGCTGTAAGCAGAAAAAAAAAGGTAGCAGCTTTTATGCATAGACCCTCACACCCAGGTTTGTTCAGGACTCTTGACTTCTCCAATAAGTACAGGAAATGTTAATTTACTAATACTTATCAGGCAAAATATCAAAGATAAGCGTCTCCCCTCTACAGAACAAGATGCTTTCATCTGTTTTCTAAGTCTATTTTCCTCCAATAGGAGAGGGAGGAGAATGCCTTGTGTCTGGCCTGTTTTCATCAGNACTTCTCTCTCATCCTCTAGATTGCAGTTTTGGAGGAAATACTTATAACAGCTCCATGAAATGGCACCTCCCCAGCAATCCCTGTGTTACATACCAGTGCCAGGTAAGGATGTCATAAAAATCGTGCTAATTGAGTTGTAAACTTTTCCCAGGAAATCCTGAGCCTTCATTTATCCAATCCAAATAACCTGAAATATTTTATGCCCAAAGCACAATATGGACTTTGCATTTAAAGTAATTTAAATCCACTNGTCTATTTTCCTCCAATTGGAGAGGGAGGAGAATGCCTTGTGTCTGGCCTGTTTTCACCAGAGCTGCATGGCAGATTACTGAAGTTAAGGATTCCTGATAAAGCAGGATTCCTTTCCTTAAGAGGATGCTTGGGTTTTTTTTACCTGATGCATTTTAAGGCAAATCCCATGTCTGGAGTCAGGGAGGCTGAAGTGAGTCTTTTGACTGTGGATTAACCTGAATAGTGATACCAGGCTACAGGTACAGAAAGAAAAGAAGTTTTGAAACCGAGTGCTTGGTGGCATGTGCTGGACTTTAATTCTACTGATGGTAATTGTGAATTTTTACTTGTTAAAGCAACCACAACGCTAACAATGAATGTGTCTGATCTGCTTCTTTTCCAGGAAGGAGTGATAGTAGAATCAGAAGTACAGTGTGTTGTTCATTGCAAAAACCCTTCCAAACTCAGGGGAATGTGTTGTCCTGTGTGTCCAGGTGAGATTTCATGGTTAAGATGCTGTTCTACATGTGCAACTGTATTTTTAATGATGCCCATCATCACCTGAAAGGCTGCCTCTTAACTCCTCTGTTATATTTGACACGTTACTAAAATGTGGGCTGGTGACTTATAATGAGCAAAACTGACACAAGATTTATTTAATATGTTTTAGTAGAGGACATGGAGACCAGGGGATACATAGGCAACATCCTGTGTTAATATTCGCAGGTGTGTTTATGTCATTTTTTAAGAGGGTCTGTAAGGTGCGTTTGCATGACTGATGACCATGATTTTGTTAGGAGGGGAAGGATAAGAGTAATTGTAAAGAAGGAGATTAACATTTTGAAGGGGAGTGAGAATGGTTTGCCTTTGTGAAGCACAGTAGCAAATTATCATGGTGTTTTAGGTTTTTTTGTTTTTATCAGAGGTTTTGAAGGTAAGCACTGCTCCAGTTGTAGTATAACAGATTTATTATATTTTGATTAGTAATATCTGCTAATATCTAATATAAACTCGGGGAATAAGAATGAATTATTAAAAAACAAACAGCCTAAAAAACTAAAGGTTCTTCTAATGGGAGACTTAGCCTAGCCTCGACTTCATTCTGCAAATTTATCTGCCATAGAAGGATGTTTTCGTCCCCCACCTCCCCCAAAGACATGTAGGGTTTGTCAAAGATTTGTTCAGGATTTTGAAGTAATTTGTTTTCTTCTGAAGTGATTGTCTCTCTACAGCTACCTGAAAGGAGATTGTAGCAAGGTGGGGATTGGTTTCTTCTCCCAGGCAACCAGTCATAGGACATGAGGACACAGTCTCAAGCTGCACCAGGGGAGGTTCAGTCAGGAGGACTTTCAGTCAGCATGCAAAGGGTTGTTGTAATAGACTGCCCAGGGTGTTGGAGTCACTATCCCTGAAGGTGCTAAAGAAATGACTGGATGTGGCACTTAGTGCCATGGTCTACTTGACTAGATAGTAATCAAACAAAGGCTGGACTTGATATCTCGGAAGTCTTTTCCAACTGAAACAATTCTGTGATTCTGTATTGGTGAGGATGGTACCATTTACTTTTCATATTGTTGTACAGTAGGGCGTGTTAGGGAGAAATCTCAGCATTCTATCTTGGGTTAAACTTATTCAAATGCTGTTTTCCAGGTTGTGTATTTGAAGGGAGACTTTACAATGAAGGAGAAGAATTTAGGCCTGAAGGAAATAAATGTACCAAGTGCTCTTGTATTGTAAGTATTTCCTTTTGGCATTGTATCTCCCTGTATGAACTTCAAAAGGCACATTATTATTGCCATAACAAAGCAAAAAATATAAGGAATCCAACACTATTATACTTTCTTCTCTTGGAATTCTCTTGGAGACTCTAGGTCTCTGTTGAAGAATTTATGGCATTAAGACATTGTATCACTTACATTTTGAGTTTATAATCTTTTCTGTGACCTTACACTATATGTAGATGGGGTGGGTTATTTGAGAGAGGGCTGATCTGTTGAATTGGTGGTGCCTTTTTTGTGATAGAGTCATGCAGGAGGAGACAGAAATCTTTTTGGCCTTCATCTATTGATCAGCATTTATTAGATGCTTCCTTAAGCCAAACTTTTCCAAGGATTCCTTTCAGCTATATGCAACAAGGGCCTTTGCTCTGAATTACTGAGTGAAAGAATGAGGGTTGCCTCCTGAGGCTGTCCCAGGTGGATTTTTGGCTTGATGCTTGATGAATTTTATTCTTGATTAACAACAATACGGAGAGGAAGTAATAACTGCATCCTTTGAGTAATGAGTGGAGGCTTCTTTTTCACTTCCATTAAGTTAAAAGATAATGCTGTATGAGTTGAGGCAGATAACTTTGGCTTCCTTTTTTGTAATCCGTGAGATGAGTAAAACACAAAGTTCAAATCGCTGCTTTTGTTGCAATTTGTGGGCTGGATATCAGCAGAATATGTAAGGCTTTACATTTCAGTAGAATGCCAAGAAATTAGTCAGTACCAGATAAAGTTCTCCTACATCATGAAAATAAAATAAAAAAAGGAGGAGAGAAAGATAGACTTAAAAAATAATGTATCTTTACACATATACACACATTTAATGAAGTTACTGCAGAGTACTTGAACTGTTCTGTGAGGAAAAAAACCCTGGCAATCTGCAAAATTAATTTACACTAAGTCATCACGGCTCCTGCGGAAACCAGGGTGCTCAGGTAATTTTTTAAATAAAGTTTTAATCCTGCAATAATGACAACATGCCACACTGATACATGCTGTGGGCTCCTGCTCTGCTGAATGCTTTCAGCCCCAGGCTGAAAACTCCCTCTATACTTGGTGGCTCTTCCTCTCACTTCAGCTTCAGCTGTAAAGCAATAGCTTTACACTCTGGCTTTCCTTAGTTATGTTCCTCAGGGTAAGGCAGGTCTGAATGGTTGAGAAGAGTGTGGAGACGTGGATTCTGCTTTGCTCTTTTGTAAATACTGTACAGATACTGCCTATTGCCTAGTCATTGGTGTGCCAACATCTTCTTGATCAACTTTCCTTTGTTCTCTGACTATCAAAAACTTCTGTGCTGAGAAGAGCATTGGAGGGAGATACCTGGGGAGAGCAGTTTAAATAAATAAAGGAATAAAGGGTCACACCCGAAGGTCTGACTTTGAGCGTTACCAATCTCTTGGTTAGAGAAGGAAGTGCATCAACTATCGAGAGTAAGAAGTTTAAAGCCACTTAACTATCCCTTCCAAGAAAGACAGCATGATTGTTTTGGATGTTAATGGCATCTGTATAAAATTTCCAACTCTCAGTCTGAATCTTTCTGACAGCTAAAGAAATGCCATCTATGTGTAAGCCACACCAGACCTCCCTTCCCTCTCTCTGCAGAGCCTTTTTTACCCTCTTGCCAATTTCCCCCGGAACTGGAGCTAATTCCTACCTGATTTAAATTTGAAGTAATTAAAGGGAGCATCCTCAGGGCTGTGATAGCAGTTTGCTGCCTGCTTTGCGTCCATTGCCTTTTGGAAATGGGTGCTCAGTGAATCTCTTATCTAAGCAGTTGGTGGATGGATGTCTTATTTGAAGATACCTGTCTAGTCATGTGAAGTGATGGAAACAGGCTTGTGTGTGATGGGCTGTAATTTGTGCAGGTTTTAACAGATGGAGGGAAGCTCTCCAACCCAAGTTAGATTTCTTCTGGGATTTCAGTCTCTTGTGGAAACTTGGCATAGGAAGGAGCACAAAGTGTTGCTAAGGTATTTTGGGGATGCATGTATAAGGATTCCAGCTACTCTCACTTGAGGGTGAATTCTGCCTTTCTTGTGAGCAAGCTCTTCAAATGATGGACGATTCTGGATTCCATAGGCCAGAATCGCTGTCCCAGGGGTAGCTCAAACCTGGGAAATCAGATGCCATTGAACAGGAAGAAAGTAAAGAGGGATGGCTGTGGTTTGCTTTCCTGGAGAGATGTAGGGTTGGTCTGCAGTCACTAAATGTGTTAGAATGAGGCATTACTTAAATAAAGTATTTTTATTGTTGCAAAATGATGCATCCAGAAGTAAGTACACATCTTCAGATCTGGACTGTGGGAACACATTTTGGGACAGCACTTTGGTAGTTCAAGTTTGTGGTATTATCAGCTCCAAATGGTGCCTACTAGATACTACTGAGCTCCCAAAGAATGTGAAATGGCTGTTTTTAGTTTATTTGTTTTTCACACATTGTTTGTGTAAATGAGGACAAAACTGGGATCTTGGGAGCTGGAGGTCCCCATCTTGATGGAGCAGGCTGGCCAGTTGCAGGGCTTCCTATGTGTCCTGTGGCCCTGAAGGGCAGAGGAAACACGGCATGGCCACACCTGGGCAATTCACTCGGTCCTTACCTGCCTGGTGCTCAACTCATTAATATGGTTCCTGTTCAACACCATTTGTGGTCCTAGCTGTTGTCCACTGAAAACCAGACCTAACCCACCAGCCTCATTTCATGGAGGCCAGTGAAACAAGCCATTAACTAATAACTTTTGGGCTGTTACCGAGCCAGGCTGCGCTCGCGGCAGCGAGGCGGAGATGAAAGGCCCTGTATTCCATTACCACTCTCCTAAGTGAGCTGCTCCTTGGGGCGACTAAGATTTCTTGCTGAAAATGAGAATGTATCACCTCTCACTCAATGCATATTGCCTGTCAGGAGTGAACGAGCTGGCTTTTAATGACTCAGTTTCTCTGGGGAGAGGCATTTGTGTAGGAAAGGTGGACGGGATAATAGGGATCTCCACGCACCCCAGCTGAAACCCAGCTGTCTCGCAATAATTCATCTGTCTGGCCTGTTGCTGCTTTTCATGATAGGCCAGTGGCCTGGTCTAGAGAAACCCTGGCTGTTTTTCCTACTATAAGCACCTACTTAAATGAAGGACTGGCTTCTTTAATCAAGTGTTATTTCTCAGATACTACTTTTATGAGGTCGAGAGTGTGTTTCTGCTTGCACAGTAAGAGCACTTGGCTTACATGTTTCCTTTCCTACAGCCTGCATTAAAATAGTCAGACTGTGATTATCGTAAATGTTTTCATTTTCTCCTTTGATGTAGCACGTTTGGGGAAAAAAAAAAAATTTGTGGAGGGGGAAGGAGACAGAGCCAGGGAGGGAGGAGAGGAGGTTTGGCAGGAAAGTGACCTTGCGTGAGAGCGGTAACCATGGAGAAGCTTATCTTTAGGTGGTAGTATCCGAACTCCTAAGTAGCCCCTTTTGACTGCTTTTGAGCGCTGTTACCCAGACCGTGGGCGCTGCGCGTCCCGGCATGCGAGGCATGCGGCCGTGCGAGGCACCGCCACGCCGGGAGCGCGCAGCCCCGCCGCTCCACACCCCTGCCGGGAGAAGGGAAGCGGACCTGCTTGGGAGATGGAGGCTGGGTTATGGCATTGCTGGGCTAGTTGAGGGCTGGGAGTGGGAAAGGTTGAGCCGGCTGTCTGTCCTGCAGAGAGACATGTCCCGGGGTCGACCATCAGCAGGGTGGATATGTGTGTTTGGTCCCCGTTTCACAAAAGCAATGCTGTCCTCTTAGCTGTTCTTCCAAAATGATTTGGGACAAATAAAATCCAAATAGCTGGAAGCAGAGCACAGGGATCGGAGGCTCTTGGAGAGATGAGTCAAAAAGGAGCCTCTGCTCAATCTCCTTTCCATCATCGGGGGCTTTTAAACCGCTGCTCAAAGGGGCTCAAGATGTGCCCAGCTACTTGTCTGCAGGTGCACTTGTGGGTGTGTGCGTGCAGGAAATGTCTCGTCACTTATATTCCTGAGTGCTAGGATACAAATACTGAATAATAAAAGTTTTGCACAAAGAAAAGGAAATCACAACGGCAGAATCTGTTTCTAAATCAATTGCAATAAGTAATGAGAAACTACATATGTGTTTTGGATGCTGAGGGTGGAATTAATCTTGTCTAGCTGCAGCTATTCAGAGAGGTAATGTGTCTGATCTGAACTATTTATCTGGGATCCTCTTCAGTTAATTCAGAGAGAGGTGGGATGGATTACGCTCTGCAGATGCTTATCTTCCTCCACTAACTAGAGGGGGAGCCTACCCAGCTCCTGGCCTCAGAGATGGCTGAAGATAGCCAAGACCGATCCTGCCCCTGCAGTCAGCTGGGTGATTAAGCACCCTGATACTGCTTTAAAGGCTTGGCTTTAACCGGTGTTGGGAGCTGCTGGAATACATTCCCACCACAAAAGACAGTGGGGGAGGTACGACAGTCTACTAGGAAATTCGGGAAAGCACAATTAAATGTATCCTCAGTGAAGGCTGAGGATAATTCAAATTCAAATTTCCATCCTTAGTGCAGTGCCAAATGCTGATCTTCCCAAATTTCCATGTACTTCTGCTTTGATTCAGCTCCAAACTGCAGCAGACACTGTCTGCCCTTACTCTGGGGCTAAGAAACAGAGACAAGGAGTTGTAGTGAGGGGTAGAAAAGCAATGAGTTGGTCTTTTGGTAGGTGCAGTGTTCACATCTTCAAAGTTAGTGACATTAGAAAAGTGGTTGGTTTATGTGTGGATGCAAATGGAGACCAGGGAGTGCTCAGAAATGGGATGTGGAGGGTTGGTCACTGTGTCTCTCTGGGAACACCCCATAATTTTGTCTGCAGATTTTTTGCAAGGCTAGAGAGCTTGGCTTTCCCGGTAGCTTAATAAAAAACCAGTCCTGCAGGTAGGTGAAGTGTGGTTGTGGAGGTGGGTGTGGAAGAGCAAGGACTTGGTATGTGCTGAACTTCAGTGAGAAAAATAATGCAGCATGGAGACATAGGCATTCTTCTGTTATTTATATTACCTTTATCTGATTTTCTTCAGGCTTCAAAAAGTATACCTACTTTCATGGCAATTGTACACTACCTGGGCCATTTCTAAAATATTAAATCCTTTTAATTTTGGACATACCAGTGTTTAAAAAAATTTGGACATTTAAAAAGAAAAGGTTAAAAACAGTGTGTTTTTTCTTTTATCAACCTTCACAGCCATTTTTAATATTTTTTCTGATTTCTCTCAAAAAACATGTCTCTGAGGAAAAGTTAAAAATTCTTTTAATAAGAGTCAAGAAGCAAAGTTAAAAATAAAAACTATTCACAATTTTTCTGAAATAGAAGTATACTGTGGAATAGCAGTGCAAGTGGGCATGATTCAGTGGAGTTATTCAGTGTAAATAATTTTTATTGATAAGCACTTCAGATCTTAGAATTTGAGAAGCATTTTTCTGTGTCAAGGTCTCATTTCCTCCCTCTGTGGATATTTGACTTTCATCCTACGTCTCTCCTACCTGCAGAGCTTCCTAGCTCACCTCCTCAGAGTGTGTTCCCAGCTCAGGCTGCAGAAACCCTTCATCATACTTTTAATTTTGGTGAGGATCAAATGAGTCTTTCTATGCAGCGGGAGACTGTGCCCTGTTTGGGTGCATTCCCAAGGGAATAGCAGCATCGAGCAGTGCCCTGAAGGTCTAGGTTACTCTTTAAGGATCACGGGCTCAGAACACACAGCCTCTTTCTCATATCCCTTCCTTCCTTGGAGCTTTTTTCTTGCCCCTCCTACTCTCCAGGGTTCAGCTCAAGTTTGCCTTCCATGCTTCAGCATGGTCCTGTTCCTCTGGCTACGCAGTCAGAGGAGTCTGCCTCCCGCTGTTCTTCCTTGTCCATCGTTTCATACAGGTAGCACTATCCAGTTACTATTTCTGGGATGGCATGTATAGGCAGCAGTAAAAGATGAGTGCCTGTTCTGTTTTTTATTCTAAGGACACGTATTATGTCCCTGACAGAAAAAAATGTGGAAAAAGAATGTGAAGAAAGATGAAAGCATGATTTAGCAGATTTCTGTGAGGAATCTTTCCTGTTAGAAAAGGAGGGTGGAAATGCTGAGAAATTGGAGGAAGGGGTTCAAACTTTATAAAGCTCTTGTTTAGACAGAGACTGTCTTTCCAGTTTTATGATCAAAGACGGTATTGTGATAATGAATGAATGAAGTGATACTAGAGGCCATGAAAGACTTAAAGCTTCTTGAGTACCTGAATGGCCCAAATGAACACTGATTAACAATACTCCTGAACGAGGCATTGTAGAACAGAGAAAAAGTGTCCAGGACTTCTTGTCATTTAAAGGAAATAAATACACAAAACTGGGTGGATTTTGCATTCCTAAAGTATATAAAGAAAACAATAATGCAGTCTGACCACTTTTAAATGGTGATTATAAGGGCTTATACCACGAGTGCAGGTTGCTGTTGCTCCTGACAGAAAAGGAACAGAGCTTATGCTGTCAGGTGTCTGTCCCCTCTTAAACTTTTCCTAATTAACAGGCTGAGATTGATTATTCTTACTGACAAAGAAGAATTAACTACACTCAACTTTAGCAATAAAGGAGAGCTGTTAACAGGCAGCTTCTGATGAGGGGACTATTTTTTATTGGCATTGGGGTGCAATGAGGACAGCAAACATCTCTGCTTTAACTTGCTCCTTGCAAAGGCAAGGATCTATCTTAGAGTAAAAACAAAGCAGTAAGATGGCAGAAAACAAGGAACCTGGTTAAAGTAAGCAAACAAACATGCAAAAAAAAGAATCTGCTGTCCATCAGGGGATGAAAGGGTTGCATGTGGTTCCAGAAGTGCCCAGTGAAGACAAAGATTTTATGAGAGAGGTTGTAGCACTTGTAAGTGGCTTCAAATGGGAATGCGTGTGGCATCTCATGGGAACGCTTGTGTGCAGAATTGATTTGGGTCTAAAAGATTCCCACAAATTGTGGTAGGAAGCAGTAAAAGCAATAGCTTGTCAATTAACAGGGCCTTTGTTTGCCAAACATTTTATGGAGAGTCCAAGAGCCTTTTGGCTGGTGGTACAATGAAGGAAAGGCTGAAAAGAGTAGGAGTGCTTGGCTTTCATGTTTGTCATCCTTTCAGTTTAAATAAACTTGGATGTTGCAGGTTTGGGGCTTGTTATCAGATAACAATAGTTAATGATTTTAAATTTGCACACAGCCCTCTGTGTCCTTAGACAAGATGGTTTAGTATACACAATCCTGGTAAATGAATTTACACGAGAGCTTAATTAACTGCGTAACACCTACTTGTTTTCCTCTCTCTGATTTTCAAAAGCAAAAAATAAAATAAAAATAAGGTATTGGAGACAATATATTGTTACATGTGGGCCTTAAGGTTTTATCATGGAATCATAGAATGTTAAGGGGTTGGAATAGACCTTAAAGGTCATTTAGTCCCACTTCCCCTCCCACTAGACCAGGTTGCTCAAGACCTTATGCAACCTAGTTTTGAAAGAAAATTATTATTAGCTCAGTTGGCTAGAGCATGGTGCTAATTACACCAAGATTGTGGGTTTGATTCCTGTATGGGCTATTCACTTAAGAGCTGGACTCAATGATCCTTGTGTGTCCCTTCAGAATCTTCTGAAATTCTGTGATTTTCCACCCCTCCTTCTTAAGTCTGACCTTGTATCACTTTGGGTATTGAATTATTTTAGTTAATCATGTTATTGTTGTTGACATTGTTCATATTTGATATATTTTGTAGAAGATGTAAAGTGAAACTTGGGATCAATAAATCTGAATTGTGTGTTGAGCTTTAGTGTGGTTGCCGAATTCCATTTTGGTTTACTATCACTGCCTAAATTCTCCTTGCTCTTCCTACTGCTTCCTACAGCATTGTTTTTGTTTTCTGTCCTTGAAGCATTTTGTGTTGATAAGGGAGTAAGTTTCCAGCTCTAACTGATAAACTAGCCTCCAGCTGGGGTATGTGATAAATTAACATTTTTAAAAACAAACCAGTTGTATTGAAAGGATGGCTAAAGCTCCTTGGATTCCATCAACTTTTCAAATGTTAGCAAAAATACTTACTGCTTTTGCCTTATTTAGTGATTGGAGGCAAAGACATTGGATAGTCAAGGGGAGTAAAATGATACCCAGCAAATTATTTTCAGGATTGTGACAGGCTGTAACTTTTTCATACAGTGCATCCTGTTAGGCTGAGAGTAGAATAGGCAGAATAATTCAATGGCTGTCAAAATAGACATGGGAAACAGAAAAGGAATAAAAGAGAGTGCTTTGAGACATGACAGTGATTTACTCCCTCTGGTCTAACCTGTCAGAAATAGAATGTGACTAGGTGCCAAACTATCAACATCCTTGGCACTCTGCTGTGGGTACATCAATGTGAAGCAAAGTTGCAGAAATCCTTGCAGGCAGAAAAGGGGCAGGAGTAGGACACCCAGCTTCCGGTGTGGGTGCCTGAGTATGAAAGGTGACGCCTTAAAAATGCCTTCTAACTCTAGGCATAGAAATTGCCTGAATGTTTTAGTTTTCTTCCAGAAAGTTCCACTCCCACAGTACCTAAACTTCTGGCCCAAACATGACTAGAACACCATTAAACTTAACAACTCCAAGGTTCATTGAAAACTCAAGAAGTTTTCATCTCTCTGCCAGAAGCTTTGTAATGAAACATCGAGATTTTCTACAGAAAGCAGATGTGTGTGTGTGTGTGTGTGCATGTGGGTTTTTTTTTTTTTTTATTGGAGGAACCGGCATTACTTGTTATTTTGTGCTAAAATCATTGGCATGGAAATTTCTTTATTGCCCCTACTTGGGTGTCAGGGTTGATGCAATTGAAAGACCAGATTTCCAGCACTCAGATCTCATGTTTGAGGCATTGGAATCCAAAAGGATTTGAGTAGCTTGCATGCTTTGTATGGTTCCTTTTCCCTTTTTTCTTTTTCTTCTCCAGAACACAGCACGGGGAATTCTCTGAGAGTAGGACGGAAGCTAATGTGCCTTTGCCAATAGACTCCTTCACAGGGAAAAACAGAGCCAGTCTCAACTCTGAGAGCATAACAATGAGGAGAGCCTTGCTCCTTGTACTACCCTCTGCCTTGCACCCAGATATTCAATATGCTCAACAAAATTTTGAAAATGAGTTAATGCATCTGAAAATTACTAACTGCAAGAAGTGTGAGGATTTTCTGCTTTTCAGTTCTCAGTCTGTTTTCTGCCCTCTCTCCTAGGGGCAGCATAACTTTCCTTCTCCTGGATGCAGCTGAATAGCAATTCTTCCTAGCAGTCTCAGTTGCTGATGTACTATTTATTCTTTCAGCAGCCAGCTGAACTGCCCTGCTCTCTGTCTTTTGAGGTCAGTTTCTTAAATTCCCAAAGGTTCCTGCAATTACCATTCCTCCCCCATCTAAGTTTTTTAGTGCTGCACTTAAGCAACTATGTGTATGTCTGGGATGATGCAGGGAGGGAAAATCCTATGTTTATTATATCTTTTCCTCTCCACTGCTTTCTGTAGTTGACAGGCTCATGTAAAGTCTCTTATCAGTAGTACTTGCACAGCATCTGCTACTGTGACTTTGTCTTTTTGACTGTGAGCCTGATTCTAACTTTGTGAGCATTTTATAAAGTAGCTAAGTAGGAAAAGAGCCCATAAAAGTTGACACCTGGTGGAAACCAAGTCAGGGAGGCATTTTCTTTCCTCGTGGTGGTGTTACATTCCTTGTGGTCTGCAGTAATAGCTCTGCCTCCTGAAGTATGGGCTGTGGGATTTTACTCCATGTTCAAATTGCCATCACTTGAAGCTTTAGCATTTGTGGTATTTGGAGGACACATTTTCGCTTCCTGAGTATTCAGTGCAGCAGAGGTAACAGCAAGTGATTATATAAAATGAGGAGTAAGTTACAGGCTAGTTTGAGGATGGAGGGAGAAGAAACACTCCTGTACATCAACAGAAGTATCATCAAGCTGTGTAAGACATTCGCTGTCATTCTCCTGAGAATGGTATTTTGCAGTGTTTCTCTGAGTCATATAAGAGGCCACTGAGGATACCATTAATCTATCTAAAGGTACTTCTAATATGACCAAAGGTACTTTTTGCAGTTTTCCTAATGAATGCCTGTTTCTGTTTCTAAATATCTCATCCGTGTGTCTCCCATTGCTGACAGTCTCTGGGAAATCCTTTATCTCAGGTTTTCTTCAGATTTATGGAAAGGTGGCAAAGTTCCCAAAGTAGACTTGGATTTGACTTGCTTGTTCCCTGATACTGCTCTTCAGACTTCAGTGTGTAGCTTGGTATACTCTGATTATAATAAATTTTTGGTTCCTTGTCTGCTTTTTCTTGTAGGCCAACAGGTTCCAAACAGAGAGGACGTTCCCTTCTCAGTATGTAACAAGGTTTAGCGGAAGGGAGCCAAGTCATGCCTAGGGAATAATTTTGTCCTTCATGATGAGGGGGCTACAAAACAATGTGTGAAGCACACAATGCTCTAAGGGAGCCAGCAGGGCTCAAACTGGCTGGCACCCTGGACTGCTGCAGAAAGCAAAGGTGCTAGCCTGCCCATGAAAACCCAGAGATATTCAGACAGTACAGAGATTAAAATCTATAATTTCCAGCTCTCCACAAAATCCTTCATCTCTCCTTCATTTTGAAGTCTCTCTTTTTCTAAATACTTACGTTTATTAAGGTGGGGAAGCATGCATAAGATATATCCTGGAAGGGGGCAGATGAAAGCAAAGGCAAAAAAGGAATTAATAATTTCTGATATACAGGATTTATAAGGTATTTGTGCGTTTGCAAGCAAAGTAAACCTGTCGTGATGGGAGTAGGAGCTTTAAGTCAGTATCATAAAAATAATTCTAAAATCTCATTTGAAGTTCACATCGACTTTGATCAGATAGCAGATTTCTCCTAGGGATGACACTTGCCCACAGAAGGAAAACTAAAATAAAACATAGCATACCACACATGCCTAGTCAGAATAGCCTGAAATATTCATATCTGGAATGCCAACAAACATATTTGTGGTTCAACTACAGAATAAATAACAATTTGATAGTATTAACTAAAAATTATTTAAGCACACAATCTCTGGGTAGTGTATAATATGAAATGTATTTAACTCTTCTCCCTCGTTTCCCCAGTGCTGAACAGGAATTTGGATAAAATCTAGTCTTCTATAATAGCTGTCAAAATTACTGGTTTAATAAATCAGAACCAATATGTTGAAAATGTGTAGGAGTCTGACAATTTGTCTTCAACAGCCGTAATACCAGAATGAGGATGTGTCAGCCCTATGAAATATTATCAAGATGTTTCTTTGCAGCCTGTTGACAGAAATGAAGTTGCTGGAGTTTTTTTAGCATTCAGGGTTTCAGCATTTCAGTGCAGGAAGGAGAGCAATGAAAAGAAAAAGGATGGAAATTTTCCAACATAATAACTTATGATTGTACTCTTAGTTTTGAATTTGGCTCCAAAATCTATGTGTCTTCAAATAATAGAGTGCTGAATTCTACCACCTCATTCTCAAGTGAGAAAGTCTCAACAGCACTGGCTTTGAAGTGCTAGCACTCAGAGAAGAGGTTTCCTCTAGTCCTTTTAAACCAAATTTCATTTAGACTCCATGTCTCCTCCTTTTATCTGAATTAAACAATGCTGAACTTAAAGAGTTACAAATATTTAAAATAATGTGGTTTTCCATGATAAAATTGAGATAATTTTGTTCATAAAAATGGAATCTGGGAGCTGGGTTGGATAAAAATGAAGAACTGATTACGTCCACTGCATAATTTTATCACCTATTGCTAGTGTGCTGTCATAACAGCAGACTGCTGTCTTTGGAGATGACTATGTGCTGTCTGTAAATTTTGAAAAACAAACTTTTTTGTATAATCCCACACAACCCGTGATTTCCTGGTTTAATTCGGTTCATTTCAGTAGTGCTAACTCAGAGACAGATTGAGTCTTGCATTTGTAGCTTACTGTTTTGATACTCGAGAGCAAATACTGGCAAGCTTTACCTTAACATTCTGCATAAAGGCTTGGAGGCCAAATGGAAAGTTTAATCTAAATGGATTGTTTTGCCATATCGAGAAAAAGGGATGTGAATGGGCGGGAGGGGAGTGGCGATCGTGGGGAGAGGGCATTTAAAAAAATTCTTCATTTTGTTCTTTTGTTCTTTTCTTGTTCTTTTGCTCATTCTTTTGTTCTCTCGGTCTTTCTTGGAACAACCCCAGTGGCACGGGAAAAGCAGAGTGTGCGTGGGTCCCTCTGTCCGTGCACAACTGTGTATCTATCTGTGTCTCGCACGCGTGCTGCTGCGTGCCCAGGCGCGAGCATGTTTGTGCGAGGGCGTGAACCTGTGCGCACGTTCCTCGGTGCCCTTGGCCGCGTGTCCCCAGGGGTCTCCACGTCCCTGGATCCCCGTGTCCCCGTGGGATCCCCGTGTCCCCGTGGGATCCCCGTGTCCCCGTGGGATCCCCGTGTCGCCGTGGGATCCCCGTGTCCCCGCGCGTCCCGCGCCCCTCCGTGGCTGGCTGCGCGTTCCCGCCCCGCCGCCAGGCGGCGCTGCCGGGCGCAGCCCCGCCGGGCGCGCGGGGTCTCGGCGCTGTTGCCCAGCGCCACCTGGCGGCCGCGGGGGGACAGAGCCCCTCTCCGCGGTCCCGGCGCGGTTCCAAGGGGGCCTCGTCGCAAAACAACATGGAATCCTGCTCGGGATGGCAGATTTTATGGAAAAGACCAGGAGCCATAAAGTGAGAAGGCGGTCAGAGAGGTGAAGCCTGTTGGGTGAAGAGTGACTCGTTAAGATGGGTGATGTTGGTCCTGCAGGGACTTGTCAGGGTCCCCTCAGCCGTGCCTTGGTGGCTCAGCCCGAGCCAGGGCACACATTGCACCAAGGTGTGCCTGAGATCCATAACCAAACAGCAGGGAGACAGAAGACCGAGCAAACAGACGCCAGATTATCCCCCTGGGCCTGGTGGAGCCGCTCAGGGGGTCCCTGGGCCATCCGTGTGGGGAGTAGAGAGGTTGAGCCTGGCCTTCCAGCCAGCCTGGCCCAGGGGCGCTTGCCTTTGCCAGCAGCACAGGGAGCTGCAGAAGGGGATATTTGATGCAGAGTGATAAAGAAGGAGTGGTTACCCGTTGTGGCAATGACTTACCAGTAGAAATGCACTGTGAAGTGCTACAGCAGCCTGATGGGCTGCCCTTGAGTTCAGCAGCTCCTAAGCAAAGAAATGGCCAACTATGACTGACTGAGCAATTAGTAACAGACGTTTAATAGGAGCCATATTCAGAGATTCCAGCAGCTCTCTTTCTGCATGCAGTGAAACCCTGATTTAAATGTAATTCCCTAGAACCTGAAAGTACTTGACCCTTTTTTTCTGTATGAGCTGACTTCCCAGCTGGTGGTGTTCCTGTGTGTGTATTTGTGCTAGTGAGGCCTTTTATGAGCGCTCCTGTTCTCTGCTTTTGCCTCTCCCCATCGTCATTTCTCTGGTAATGAAACTCAGGTCAGCAGGGTAAATTTGCTGGATTTGATTTCTGGTGACAGTGCAGTTTTTGAAAGAAACTTTTGCATATACAGATTGATTGAAAACTGGCAATACTGGAATAACAGGCATTAACTTATGGCTTTCGGTTTTCAGCCTAATTAAAATTATAGGAGAATACAAACGAATGAAACCTGAATGGTTGTGCTCTGCTGGGGAGAAAGGCAGTATTGAGTTGGAGTCTGGTCAGCTGCAAGTGTTAAAGTAAAGTTAAGTAAATTGGAGTTGTTATTTATTATCAGAATGAAGATAAATGAAATCACCAGTCGTTAAGTCACAGTGTGTAAAGAGCTCTGAAATGCCTTTCCACACATGCAGACTCCCAAGGGGCAGCAGCAGCCTCTCTGCCTCCTTGCAGCAGTTAACAGGATACAACAGCTTTGCTGCAGGGTTATCCACGCTTGATATACCTTCTCTTGGGCTAATTTGATGAGTAAGATGTGCCCACGCAGGGAAGCAAGCTAAAAACAGCATGGGATGAGCGAGTTACTAGGCAGAGGGCTTGATTTAGGAGGTGGTGGTTGGTCAGTGGGTGGGTCGGTTGGTCAGTGTTCACTTCGCCACTGAAGTCACCATATAGGGGACACATTTAAACTGCAACCTTAAACTCGATAATACTTCCATTTTTGCAAGGCTGGCAAGGATTTAAGGGACTGGAGGCATTTATAACCACCTGGAGGCATTTATAAGCACCTGGAAAACAGAAAATGGTTTCTTGATGATGAGCCTTCTTCTTTTAGACCTAAGGAGAAGCAGTGCCAGAAGGCACTTACTCCTCTTGTTCTCTCAGGTGAGTTAGCAGGAAGACCCACCCCATGAAGTAAGTAATTAGGAGTGCCTGTCCAAAGTACTGTTATAATTTAGATGGAGAAGTGGTCTATACCCTAATAATTCCCATTCACATTTTATTTCCCTCGTCTCTGAAGTGAAGGGCCTGGGGATGGTGTAGCAGACGTAGACTTTTTTTTCCCTTTTCACTTTTCTTTCTCTTCTTTTCACTCTAGCAGAGAATGCCTTGCTAGAGTGGGAAACCTTGCCTTCCTGGGAAGAAGCACCCACATGAATTTCTCAAGGGGCAGCTCTGGCTGCTGCATGCTTTACTTTTTGCAGGGAGGCAAGCAGGTTGTTTAAGTCATCACCAATTCACTCGCAACTGAATATTTAAAAAGAAATAGCTACTTATCCACTGTCTTTGTTCACTAGAACTCCTGTGGACACCTTTCCATTGTGCCTGCTGCTACAGTAACCTGCTTAGGTGCTTTGTATATCTGAATCCTCTGTTTGCTTGTTCAGACATAAGGTTCGACAGATTGAGGCAGAAGACTGGTTCATCTGGGCATATGTCTTGTCTCCAGCAGTTCCTATAAGGAGGTGATAATTTAATATTCATCCGAATACAATATATCCAGTTTTATCACAGTTTCTTCAGTTGACTGTAAGAGATGCTGAGGCCAGGAATGTGGTGATTAAAAAGCATAATAAAACTATCAACTACAAAACCTTGGGTAGGCCAGGTTGACTTCATCCCTGAAGCATTACATAGAGCCCCATCATGCAATAAGCAGAAATCAGAGGGTCAAAGGCATTTTAGGGTTGGATATAGTTAGAAGAAATGCCATGGGTTTGGCTCTAGGCCATCCCACTCCCCTGAGAGAACACAGTGGAAGATAGAGAGGAGGAGGCCAGGGCTGTCTCATGCAGTAGAAACTACAGGCTCTCTTCAAGATGCAGAGGGAGACTGGCTTGATTTAGAAATAGAAAAGGTGCCTGAAATGTTGGGGCAGATGAAGGAGGTAGTTTGTTATTTACTAAACGTTTAATCATGCATTTGGGTTATTTTTTTTTACTCCACTACTACTATAGACTGCGCTTTCAGTACACACACTCTCTTAACTCTTGTTTTCTCTTGCTGGTAAGGTTGCTTCTGACTGGTATGGCACATATTTACTGCTCAGTGGTGTCCCTTTAACTGGGATATTAGAATGCTCTTAGTAATTACCAGCTTTCCAATGAGCTACTGCAGAGCCAGTAGCCAGAGCATGGCAGTGAGCACCTTCCTGGGACACCTACAGAGATGACATTCCAACAGCAAGGAGAGGAAGAAGTGTCTTCAGTAACTAGCAATAACTGAGAAAACTCAGACATATGGCATGCTTTGAAAAGCACTTATGCTTTTAAAGAGAGAATGTGACATACAGATGTTGGACTAGCGTTAAATAGCTACAAATGAAAACTGGACAAACATGACAAGTTCTGGGAGCTTGTATCCTGTGAGCAGAGCATTGCCTTATGTTGAAGGAGCAGGATTAGAAGTTCTGCATGAACTTTGAGTTTAACTGTGGGTGATGGAACACATTATCTGTAGCTTTTATAAATGGGATAAATGGTTTTGTGTTACTTCAGTGATAGCTCTAATGATGAAAAATTTTGGGAAGTGGGGAAGGTCCATATGACTCAGCTACAGCTATATCCCTGGTAACACTTCTGGGGAAAATGGGAATTTGGCCAGCCAAGCTTAAGTATGAGCTCACCTTCCAGTGGGACTTCCTGTCCTGCTTTCTTGAAAAGCATCTGTATGCAGGACTTATTCACAGTGCTCTTTCCTTGGTTGTGGCTTGTCCTGTTGGAGACAAAAGAGAAAGCTTGATCTGGCTTCACACCTTATCCTTTCTCCCCACTTGAAGGCAGGCAAAGAGCCAGCAGGAGAGCAGCAAAATACATTTCAAGCTGGAACACTTCATGCATTTTCCCAGGAAGTGTGGCTTTTCCCTTTCCTTGCACAGTATTTTCATGGTACTGAAAGTTGTCCATTAATCTGATATCCTTGAGAACTGTCAAAAATAGAACACTCATGTGAGTTGCAGGATTTATTTACCTTCCCCTGAAACGTGGAAAATTCTAAAAACACAGGAAATGTATTAGAAGAACAAATTATTATACTGAGGAATTTGGTAAAAGAATGGTTACTTTTTTTCCCTGCTGCTCCTCCTGCAATTCAGACCATTAGGAACAATGGCAGAGGTGTATTTAGCCAAATATGGAAAAAACAGAGCACAAATGTGTTCATCTTTCTCTGTTGGTAGAAAGCACACAATTTCTGGGTAATTTGCAATGGTGGGAAGGGAATTTAGAGATGTCCTGAGGGGTATGCTGTACTGAGCTGGAGGGGAGGCAGGAGGTGAACAGGCAGAAGTGCATTTACTTGGGAAGCTGAACGGGATTTGATAGAAGTCATAGTGAAGCAGCCAGAGAGAGAAGTGGCTTGTTATGTTCTCAGGCAGGAATTCCCTCCCCAGACACAGCTGTTTGAAAACTTTGTTTCAAACAACAAGCAAGAGCAAGAGACTCTCGTTGATGTCATGAGAGCCTAAAGACATCACCAGTAGGAATGTGTGAGTTGGAGTAAAATAAGAATTGATTGCACCTTGGAGCGAAGTAAACTACTGTGAGACACAGGCAGTTTTAGTGGTGATTTCATGCTGAGTGAAGCCAGCAGTGCCTGAGAGGCATGAGAATAGGATATTTCCAGGCCAGAAAGATTTGTGATAAACACTGGCTGGTGTTTCCCTTCCACCTGACACTACTCTTTCTGTAACATGGTTTGCATTCTCAGGTGGGATTGACATGACACTCAAGATCTGCTCTAGGGCTCTGAATTTCCTAATTCTAGAATTCTCTGTGTCTTAACCAACATCCTTTAATTGTGGTAGTGCTTCTCTCTGCATGATACAGGGTGTACATGACACGGTTGGCTGAGTCTAGGGGGCTTCCAGATCTTCCACAGTGCTTCAGAGTGGGCCCCAGACAGTTTGTAAACGATGGCTTTGGCTCTGTATGGGACAACTGTTTGATAACGTAGTTAATTACTCGCTGGAAAACAACTTGAGGCTTTAAGAACCAAACCAGGTGTTATGTTCTTTAGGAAAGAAGTAGTTTGAGGTGATCACATTGTTATTATCCAACATATATGCAGTGCTGGTCATGCTAAAAAGACATATAGAATGTTCTCCTAGGTGTTGTTTCCTCTCACGTTCTTTTCTGGCTCATTTACACAAAACTTGCAGTTAAAAAAAGTTAGTGTGCTTGATGCTGCAATATACTCAAGTTAGCTGTTGATATACAAAGGAATCTAGCCATGGTAACACAAACCATTGCATGGGCTAATTTGCACTGGCGACAAACTTAACTATGGCCAAGGTACTTAGTGAGGGAGCAGATACTTGTATAGTATGCAGATGAGCTTGTGGGAGAGAGCATTTTTCTTTGTGAAAGGAGACCTGGGCAACAGACAGATGTTCACTTTGCCGGCAGCTGTGCTGCTTAAAATGTTGCCATCCCCAGATGCTCGATATTCCCATCTTGCATACATTTCTGTCTCCTGAGTTCTGCCAATGGAAGGGAGCCAGAAAGCACTTGCTAAACAGGCAAAATCAGCTGCAAAACTCAAGCAGCTGGTATAGATCGCTAGAGATAACCTGACTACCTTTTTCTGAAGCTGATAGACTTGGCAAACCTCTGGGTTTGGGATATTCTCCAGCTGGCAATGTTAAGATCTGGAAGGCAACCATCAGCTGGTGGTCTTAGAATCACAACTGCAACCCTTATTCTGGCTTATCCCTTCTATTATGTTGGTCAGGAATGAGGTAAATGTTTTATACCATCTTCATGGGCCTTACAGTTTTGAATTGGTGGAGGCTTTGTTCAGGTAATGAATCTCACTCACGGCTTCTCCAATTTATTTCCTGTTTTTGGGTCTCCCTGTAAGATTAAAATTCAGTTCTTGCTCCTTACTTCCATCACTCAATGCAAAACTGGAATGAAAATCCTAAGTTGGCCCAGCACTGAGTGTGGAGGACCTTGTAGTGATGGGGCCTTGGACAGGCTGATTTTGCTTGCAGTATTTGATGTTGTGAATTCCTACCTGAGCAAAGCATAATCCAAACTCACCTACACTCAGCCTCCCCTCCAGCAGAGTGGATAGGTGCCTCCTGGAAAAGAGTGGGCAGAAGTTACCAGCTCGTGGTTCATTGCTGTAGGCATTGGAGGTTCTCAACAGAATTCTGCTGTGTACAGGGAAAGCGTTTTTCTAACTAAACTTAGAGGTTCTGGCCACGTCCCTGAAGCTGGCTATCCATCTTGCCTAACTTGACTCCTGGAGAACAAGCAGCTGAGTGAAAGTAAACGAGGTCTGTTGTGGCATCAGGGAGAGAGGACACAGCTAGGGCTGGCTCCAGCAGAGAGAGGGAAGAGGAGAGCATCATGGCATTATAATTGGTGCTGAAGTCGTATACAGCAGGAGAAAAGGAAGAAAAAAGAAGCATAATTCAGACCTGTCTTGACTCAATGAGATTATTATGGAATAGACCGAGTCTGTTAGAATTTGCCAGAATAAAAACAAAGGAAAGAAAAAAAGGAAAAAGAAAACATGGTTACCATCTATCAAGTTAGAAGTGTGTGTAAAAATTACATGAGGAGTCCAGAGTTTGCCTCAGATGCAATAATGGCCTCATTCTCTAGAGTGATAACGTGACTGATTATCCTTCCTTGCTTCCTCTTATAAAGAAGGGAGGAAAAAGAAAAAGAGAGAATAGTAATACATCTCCCGTTTCTAATGCAATGTTTCCTTATGCAATCCAAAGGGATTTGAGCCAACTTGGAGTGCTCTTTGAAATCAGCAGTAAAATTAATTAAGAAAGTTTGAGAGGACTACAGATAGGAGGGATAATACAGAGGAGATTTCATTTAGCTTTGAAGAGGAGCCCTTCCTAAGCAAGTGTTTCACATTTGGGTAGAGGATGAAATTGCTAAATAATCCCATTCTCTGTGCATGTATTTTGGTTGCT
>VYZR01056943.1:33846-43963 GCA_013400675.1 Oxylabes madagascariensis
TTATTAGATTTTTTTAAATCTTAAAAAGCTACAGAAAAGGAAAATGTATATAGCATAATCAAAATCTGAATTATATACATATATTATCGTCTATATTATAATATATATATTTTAGAAATTTCAATAATAAAGGGCTGATTATGAATAGTATACTTTTCTCCTTGCTCTGCTGAGTTTTTTCCATGTGTAATTCTTCTATAATTTTGACAGCAAGTTCTTTAGAAAGTGATCATTCTAAATACAATGTATAACATTAATTTGTTGTGCCTTTCTCTGTCCATCAAATCTGTACTTTCTGATTCACTTCCTGACTCACTGCAGTTTTACTCTACTATCACTCAATTGAAATCAATTTTGTTTGTCTGGCATTTTACTGTTTCCAGTGAAAAGCTGGAGTTACTTGACCAAAATAGAGTCTGAGGAGAGACGGTGTATATGTGTGTGTACGCTTGTGTGTGTGCAGGAGAAGAGGAGAAAGAGAACAGAAAGGTCCCTGTATCAGATTCAAGAATTTTCATTAATTTGTTAACATGGAAGCATTTGTAGATGAGAATTTGGTTTTTTGAGGAGCTGACTTCAAATTCAGGCAAGGTTAAGGCCAAAGCTAGCTTGACGGACTCCTTGAAAAGGTGAATATTTTGCATTACTCAAGCACAGAATCCATGATTCCTGAAAATTCATAGCAGGCAACCCCTGTCTTCGGGAGCCTGATCCCATGAGTAGGACACAGGAAAAAAACACTGGGAACCTCCGATGAAGTTTATACCCTCCCTTATGGTTTTGACAAATAGTTGAAATATGCATATAAAAAAGGAAATAGCATCCCACAGTGAAGATTGAGAACTACAATTAGAAGAAATTCTGCTTTTTCTAAAGGTTATCAAGGACGTGTATTTCAAAACACAAATCACCTGAAATCTAGTTTGCTGATCTGAGTCTAGGACTCCCCTAAGTCTTTGTCCAGCTCCTACTCCAACTGTATTCCTGGGAACTCCATGGTCGCCTACAAATAAGAGCACACTATGTGCTCTAGCTGAGTCCAGAATGAAAATAAATTCATCTGGTAAGAAACTACATAATCCTGCTCTCTTCATCTTCTCCAGGTATTCCTTTGAAAGGTCAGAAGCCACAGAAGTCCAACCTCTGTGTTTGCCAAAGGTCCATTTGGAAGGAATAACCTTCATCTTTGAACTGGGGTCCTGCTGTTGCACAATGTACAAGTTAAAGGAGGATGAATGGCTGCTGGAAAGGCTTTTCGTCACTGGTCATTTCACTGCTGAGTCTCAGTGTTTCTCTAAAACTAAAGGTGTTAGCCTGGTCATTTGCTGTGACATTGGAACAGGAGCATCCAAACCCTTCTCAGCCCAGATGCAAAATCTGAACTTTTTTACATTAGCAGAATTTGCCTGCGACCATGTTTCATGTCCCCACAAAACAAAAATCTGAAATCAGATAGCTCAGAACATTGTTTTCTGGTTGCCTCCAAGGCTGTCCTAGTAGGAATGTGTTCGCTGACAAACTGATTAAAGTTTGCAAAGTGAGGAAGGAGAGGTCCAAGAAATCTCCTATGGGACTGAGTTGATATATTTTCAGATATATAGAGCTTTGGTGAACAGAATCTGCCCCTCTTTCTTTGCAGAAAATTAATTTTATTTGTTGAAATAGATTTGAAGAATTGATCATTC
The DNA here is from genome assembly GCA_013400675.1 of Oxylabes madagascariensis. NCBI lineage: Eukaryota > Metazoa > Chordata > Aves > Passeriformes > Timaliidae > Oxylabes > Oxylabes madagascariensis. Next base: position 35,532 of record VYZR01056943.1, read on the forward strand.
CAGATATCAATAAAATTGGAACCCACTTCTCCTTTATACTGCTTGATTTTTCTCTAACTTTAAAAATTAAAATAGTCTACAACAGCGGGAATTAGCCTGAACCATCCACAGAAAAAATCTCCCTAACTTAGCTCCACCAAAATTTAATCCTATGCACTTTTTAACCTGGAGTTAAAATTCACGCTTGTAATACACATTTTGTAGGAAGACTGCAAACAGAATGGCTTGAGTCCCGTTCTCTGATACTTTTCCATGCTAACATCAGAACTAAATTAGTCTTGCAAAAAATAGGAAGTAAAAAATATCCCTAAGAGCATCTTGAAGTGTTCCTCCAGATACATGTATATGCAGATGTGACAAGTATGCAAAGTTTTCCATCACAGATGTGAGGTTCTGAGAATAAACTGTAATGTGAAGTCTTGCTCTATTGAGAGCTAGTGCCCTTAGTGTTGAAAGCACACAATAAAGAGGCTTGTGTGTAAGTGCAAAAAAATCAGATCAAATATTATCATCCAAAAAATTCCAAAACTAAATGTAATGCTGGCACAGCAGAGTATTAAGGAAATGTGAAAAGCCTTGTAAATATTTTCACAGATTAGCATCATGATGATAATAAAAATGAAATACAAGATTGGTTTGCAGTGAGATAAAGTTATACCAATTGTCATAGAAGGCATTAAAAAATGAACTGCTGGGTTTTGGAGGAAATGCTATGAAGCTTTTGATTCAGGACGAATTCTAGCATGAGTTTTTGTTAATCCACCATTTCACATTAGAGGAACACGACATATTTATCTGTTTCATGTTATCTGATACGCTACAGATCAAGCCACACTAAATGCAGCTGAAAATCCTTAAACACGGATGGAAATTGGTGGTGATAGTGACAAGAGTTTCAATGGTTTTAAGTAGACATTAATTATTTAGCATTTTCAGTCAACTCAACAGTATTCATAATAATTTTTTGTCATCATTCTCTTTCCTATTTTAACCATACAACCAAAGAACAGATATATCCCATGATCAACTACTTAGGGAGAACAGTGACTAACTAAAATGAATAATTCAAAGGCAATGTATATCAAAACATTTTTAAAGTTCTCACAAGCACTGCCAAATTAAAAACAAGCAGAAAACCCACAGATAACCACTGTAATGATGTCTTCAGTTATGTTTTTCAGTACTACATAGCCATTCAAATTTTGAGGCTCTTTATGAATGTTTACATACTTTTAGAAATATGTGAACAATCTCTAACTGCTCTAACAGCACTTAATACAGTGGATCCAGGAAGGATTCCCTGTATTGTGAAAGCTGGAAGAGCATGTTCTTTGACATTTCCTGTAAACAGCTCTTTGAACAATCTAAATGTGGTAATATTGTAATAATGAAATGTGAAGGCATGAGTTAGGGAAGAATTCTGAAGAGGGTAAGGTGATGAAGGCAGAGTGTCTCCAAGTGGATGGCTTGCTTATTTTCTTTTGAAATGGACCCTTGTGTTGCTAATGAGGTTTGTAGCTGTTTTCTTAAAGATAATCTCAGAAAGGTGCCTCTTAATATTTCTAATCTAAATATAGGCAACTAATAGCATATAATGAATCAAAGCTCAAAATTGCACAGAACAAGTAATACTTTTTATAAATTAACTATGTTTACCGGCCTCAGACTCGTGCATATACACTCCAGTATCTAAATATTACTACATATTCTGTGGGCTCACTATTCATAAGCAGAAAGAATTTGCTGCCTAAGTACATCAGTGTTAATTATGAAGTTATTAATCACACAGTTCAGTGTCAAGCATTCCAAGACTAAGAGCACAGCTGGAGCAGAAGAGCAATTTCTTTTATGGTCTTATAGTAAGAAGGCACTTCACAACAATGATAGAAGATATCTAAGGACTTATTCTGCATTCTGCACTTTGGCCAGATCAAGTGAAAACAAACTGAGTGAGAAGTAATTCCAAAACCAGAAGAAAAAATGTTTAGTGCACACAATTCTCAATCTTGCCTACATAACCTTGTCTACCTGAAATACTAGGTAGCTTTAAAGTTTCCCACCCTATTGAATTAACTATACAAGATTATAAGAAATTAAATGTTATTTGTAGTACAAAGAGATGCTTGCAAGCTAGCAAGAGTTATTTGTGCCTGTTGGCACAACGGTGATAGCCATTTCCAGTATAAGCTTGCCTCTTTCCTTTATCCTCCCCATAATTAATACAGGAGTTGATTGCATTTGGTTTGCAATTCACAGGAGGAAGAGTAATAGCACCGTAACCGCCCACCGCCGTTATCCAGCATAGCAGCACTTCATTCAAGAATGCCAATGATATGCTTTTCTGCATGGCACAAATCTTCTGCAAGTGTTTAGATAACTAGCTGGTACTTCTAAACTGTAGTCTTGATGATGTGATTTCTAGATTACAGGAATACATCCTAAGGGGTCGCCAATACAAACAGTTAAAAGTTTGTCCCTGCACTGTGGCTTCCTTCTGGATATAACTCCATCATATCTGTCTCCCACGGCATGAAAAGAGAAGGTAACAATGTGGTTACCACGAGTGAATCCCTTCTCACTTAATAATCTGTCAAAGACATCAGGGCTTTTGAGGTGATGACCACAGGAAGTGCCTCTATAGCAGAAAGCAAAAAAAAAGTTTTCTCTCTTAGGATGCTTTTGTGTCAACTGGGCACTCAGTAAATAGAAAAAAATAGTGATGAGCTGTGGAAGATTTGGGTTAAGAGCCTTGACTAAAACATACAGGAAATATGTGGCACAGGCAGAAACCAATATATAGTTTAACAGCAGCTTTCCAGTGCAGAAACCATGCAAGTCAAGTATTGCAGCTTGCAATACCCTCCCCCCCTTTCTGTGTGCTTTTTATAACTTTGCATCTTTTTCTATATTTTATTTTTAGCCTGCCTCCACCCACTTTTGAATGCCAGAGAAATAAGATCTGAAGATAGTTAGTGTAGGTGTTTGATAGTTTAGGAATAATCTACAAGATTTTCCATTACACTTCAGTCAAGCAAAACAAGGTTGTATCCAGAAAATATGAAGAGATGAACATCACCATCTACCAAGGAGGAAGAAATTGTTGATTCTGTACTTGATACTCATCAGCTGCTGTGAAATGAGCACCTAAAACCTTAACAAAGAGGGCACAGAAGTAAACCTTGGTATTGTGGTAAAGCAGAAATCTTCTTTGTAAGTGCTGTGATTGCTTAGCAGCGAGGTCAGAAGAAATGTAGGACTGAAAAAATTGAAAAATCACTTTCTAAAGTCAGCAAATACTGCTCTGCTTTGTGGCTGCAGCTTTAGGTGAAAGACTATATTACGTTGGGATTACAATATGGAAGGAAAAGAACAGGTCTTATCGCCAAAGCAGACAGCACCCAGAGAAAGCTCAGTAAAAATTTCAGATATTTCTAAGGAAAGGACTTAAATTCTCTACATTAACGTTGCTTGTAAATGGGTGTAAAAACAGTAATAAGATCATTACCATGAACTGTGGAAATCAGTTTATTATTTGTACCCTTTCTTGTTTGTTTGGGAATTTTCTGTGTTTTGGTTGGTTGGTTGGGTGGGTTTTGCTTGATTTTTGTTTTGGTCTTTTGCATTTCTCTTGTCTTTCAGAATGATTTTTTTCCTTGCAACATTAGTCGTTCTGAAATTAGTGCTTTCACACTAGTGGCTCATACACAGATTTTGGAAAACAATTTCACCTGAAATTTATGCTTCTCTATAAATTTCATTTACAATTATAATTTCAATCAAAATAAATTACTGCAACCAGCACATACGTATTGGTTCAGCATGAATGGTAAAACCAATTAGTGATCTCCTTTAAAACTGACAGCCAGACTGGCCAATGGGATACAGGTGTACCCCTCTGGGACACATGGTTTAAATTCAGGAGGACGGGGGGAGGCTGCCCTCTTTTTCCTCTCCCATGGCGTGGCAGGAGGTGACCGCGTGTGGCGGCCGGGCCGGGCCCCGCTGCCTGCCGGGCTGGTGGGGCCAGGCCATGGCCGGGCCCGGGGGCGGCGAGGGAGGGGAGGAAAGGAAAGCCCCAACTATGGACATCCAGTGAGGGCTGAACTCGCCCTGCAGCTGCTCACCGGCCGGCCGGGCTGGGGGGAGAGGTCCCTTCGCCCTTCCCGGGCCCCTGGGAGCATCTCCGAGTTTGAGCCGCCCCAGATGAGACCCAGGGGTGGAGGGGGAAGGCATCCATCATTCTACTCAACCACTGCGATCCTGGCTGCTGTTTCTGAGNCAAATCAGGAGAGACTTCTCTCTCTCAAAGACTGACTGAAAGACTATTTTATAAGTGGTACTGACCTGGAGTTCTGAGTTGTCTCTTTACATTGGTTGTGGGAAAGTGAACTGTTGGTAAGGGGGAGGGGAATGCTTTGAAAGGTTTCAATTTTTTTTTATTTTCATTTTTTTTGCTTCCTTTTAGTGTGTGTTAATAAATCTAACTGTTTTTATCTTTAAGTTAAGCCTGTCTTGCCTTTCTTCTAATTCTATTCCACAGTGGAAAAATATTTAGACCACTACACTAATTTTAGCAAACAGAATTCGGCAAACGTGTAACACTACATTATTTGGTGTTTCCTCCCAGTTATCGAACTTAAACTCTTTACAACATAAAAAAACCCCCTTCTGTTCTGCAAATGCAGAATTGAGGCAGGAGAGTTGCTTCTATATTTTGCCTCTTCTCCAGTAAAATATTATTTGTGTCTCTGAATCCAAAGCTTGTTTTTCTGTAGATTGAGGCAGCAAGTATAAAATAGAAGGTTGGTTTTATCATTGTTTAGCGATGTACTGTTATTTTGCAGTAGGTCTAAATTCTGCCTCCACCTCAGTCCCAGGGCTGATAACTGTGGGCTGCATTTCCTTCTCTGAACTCAAAAAAACCCCTACTTTCTGTGCTTACTGATCAGAAATTTCATTTTCTTACAGAATGCTCATGTGAGAGCAGGTTAGTCACCTACCAGATCAAAAGAGTTAGTGCTCAGATCATTTCTCATTTTGTTCAGGCTCAGTCTCCAGTGTGAATAATACGTGAAAACACATAAAAAGGCAGAAACTAGTCATTGCTTATAGCTGGCCTTCAGGACACATCCAGCACTAGATAACAAGTCATGTTTACTGTACACTCAGCTGTACATATAAAGAAATGAGATCTAGAGCTTCTGAAAAAATAACAATCATGGGCTAAGAGGAAGTGAGGATGGGGCCAAGTTTTGAAGAAATTAATCACTCCTTATTCAGTCTGCATTATGGCTTCTTTTTCCACTGAAGTCAGAGAAGGTTTTCCTGTGAAAGCATTAACTGAATAAATAAGACCTGGAGTGTTCAGTCACAAGGTTCCTTGTCTACCACCTCATCGCCTCTTCTTCCTATCTGTCTACTTCAGGATCACTGAACTGACAGAAGAGGTCAAATGGCTCACCTAGCCAGCCTAGGAAAGTTATCCTAGCAGTAATGGTGTTTCTGTTTCCTTCTCAGGCTTTGAATGGCAAGTTGTTGCAGAAAGGAGGCTGTTTTCTAATAAACATGAGACAATATAGGAAAAGGGCAAGCAACAGACCCAGAACATTCTGGGATGTTCTCAGTTGTTAAAACCACTTGAGAGAAGTGAGGGTAGCACTGCTGAAAGGACTGGCCTCAAGCTCTCCCATTTTCAGATGGGCATGCAGTCATAACTGTTCCTGAGAGAATGAATGTGAGCCAAGTTAGGGCTTTGCCATGGTGGCAGCAAGGAAATAAGAGACATGGATAGCAAGTTAACATAAACAGAATACAAATTGAGGGAGGGCTTCAGAGTCTCCATGTGTGACTAGGGGAGGTTTAGAGTCTCCCAGCATTTGTTTTACTGTCACATTTGAAGGATTTTTAAGTATCAATGGATTCCAGAGGTGGCCCAGCCAGCCAATTAAATTTATGATTCATTGCCATAGAGCTTATCATCATGAGTCTGTAGTATCATTCAGTGAATGTCTCCAAACTAAGAGGATACACTGATTAGCCATAATTAGCACTGCACCATAAATTCATGTAGGGCTTTAAAAACATTAAGAAACAGTATGTCTCCTCCCCAGAGAGCAACAGCTTATAACTAAGCCATTTTCTCAGACACAGCACAAGCATGCTTAATTTAGCTATTAGCCAACAAGGACATGATAATTATTTTTCTCTAACAGTGACCCATGTCCTTGTGAGAAAATGCAGTTTTGAGGACAGAACTAGAAGAAAGATGCCAGCATGGAAGCTGTAGGTTGCATTGCAGTTGCTAAAGGGAGAGCATGCCTCAGGGTCACCTACAGAGGAAACTCTTACCTGTACTAGGTTATTTGCCATGCAACATCCCAACGATTGGCTTCAAAGACAGAAAATGTTGCTGAACACTATGTTTGAGGTTCATATTATAAGAAAAATAGTTAATTGTGGTAAATATTAGAGGTAAGCAAAGAAAGCAAAAATATGTGGTCTTTTATCAACCTTTTGCTCTAATATTTTTTTTTTTTTACTCTATGCTACCGTACCACAGCTATACTAATTTAAGATGATGCTTTGCCTCTCCCTTGTATTTTCCAGTCCCATGACTTCCTGGTGAAGTTGCTCTTATCCCAACCACTTTTCTTAAAACAGCTGATCTCACCACTCATTAATTTACACACTGCTTGGCTGAATTTCAGTTGTACCTAAAGCTTTATCTTACCTGTTGCAAGGCAAGTAAGTCAGAATAAATGTTTCCACAGGAAATATAGAATTAATCCCTGGGTAAGTTCAGACCTGCAGAATTCCAAGAGGAAAGCTGTGAAGAATGGGGTGTAGGAGACATTCTTCTCTTGTACAGATGTTTCTGTGGTCCTCATTCCCTTCTTTTCTTCAAAGGTTATTTTCTTTTACCGTAGCAAGTAGGCTCGTGCTGTTTAGAGTTCGAAGTTCAGGGCCAGTTCTATTATTAGGTACATTGAGTCTCCTGGGTCCCTGAGGTAGTATGGTGAAATCAATGGTTTATTTGCTCTCTGTCTTGCTTCTCTTTGGAATTGTGTTTAAAAGGAGATCCCACACATAGCTACTACCATGACTTAAGAGCTGAAGAAGAGGTGCCTTTTGTCTGCAAAAAAGGACAAGCATTCAACACCAGAAAGCTTGTGCAAGCTGGAATTTGGCTGGAACAAATTGCATCTCTGTCAACATAAATAGAGGCTCAGCAGTTTTCTGATTATTAATGTGCCTCAGAAATCTGCTGGGACTGATTACACATAACCAATGAAACACCAATGGCCCATTCAGCTTTCAGTTTCTCGGGAGACCGGACATCCTTTACCTCTGGAGCAGTCCAGCCTTCAGCATTTAGTGCAAGCGAAACAATGTAGTGTGCATGCAACCATAACCACATGGCAAGATTATGCATCTGCAAATTATCCCATCAGATATTCACATATCACCAGTCCTCATGTTTGCTGAAGGCAGAAAAGCTACATTTTGTTGAATGCTGAGATTACTGGAGTGTGAGAATTTTTACTGCCAGGAGTTTTTCATCAAATCATGTTGACAATTTTTTTTATTATTTCTTGATGAAAGAAAAAAGAAGCTTTCTAGCCTCTCCAGCTGGTTATGGGTGCCTCATGCTACTTCCTTCAGAGTTCAAAAGTCCAGGCTCTACGCCTTTCTTTTCTAAGTACAGAAAAAGAATCCAGAGCACATTTTAGAGGCCTCTCAGAGTTTTCTCTTTGCTAATTTATTCTAACTTCATTTGACAACAGAGTTCCATTGGTAGGAGACCAGCCCATTGTTTTCCCTTATTCCAGTTTTAGAGCTTGCTTAATCCCACAGATTCTGTGCACTACAAAGCCAATTGATTTCTGAACTCTCTTTTTATTTAGCTTCATAATACTAAATCCTCAGGAGTATTTAGCCCTTTGGGGTAAGGAGTTTTTCTGTGAGAAGAAAACTTCTTTGCTTTCTATGCTATCTTCAAATAGAAGGGTGTTTAGCAGAGTGGTCAGTAATCTCAGACATCTCTACTGTATTATCTGCTAACCTCTTGGGGTTTGCTTATATGTCTGCCCACAATGGGCAAAGCAGTAGAGCACCCAGCACAAAATGTCACCAAATTCTCAGGCATTTTCACATGTATGCAATTCAGGAATAAATGCCTCTGATCTAATATTCAGAGCCAGTGGGGAATCCTATATCCCAGGATGAGCAAGGACAGGAAATGTTAACTACCAGTATAGAAGTGGTGCAGAAGACTCAGAGGACCTGGCAAATGCCCCATCATGGGTAAATGAAGAGCTAAGATTGATATCCCACCTGATTTTTTGCTTTTTTTCATTTTCAATGATCATTAGGCTCACTTAAAAATTAATAAAAATCAGTATCATATGTAGAGTGGCCCACCAACAAGCAAA
>VYZR01056945.1:0-18417 GCA_013400675.1 Oxylabes madagascariensis
AAGTCCTTCTCCCCTGGGCTGCTGCATCTGCTCATCCCCATTCTGGATTGACGCTGGGATTGACCCCAACTAAGGTGCAGCACCAACCCTTGCTCTTGTTAAAACACACAGCATTCCCACTTCTCCAGCTTGTCCTGGTCCCTCTGGATGGCCCCGTCCTTCAGGTGCCTCATTGCACCCTCAACTTGGAGTCAATTTGCTGAGAGTGCCCTTGATCCCTCTCTTGTCCTGTGTGTCTCAACATTTGTATAAACCCCTGCAACTTCTTCCCAAGTACACTTTAAAAACGAAACAAAAATTAACTTTCAACTGGAATACATTGTTATAAACAAAACATTTCCACTTTCAGCCTTTTGTTTTTTAAAGAATGCAGCTTTCCCTGAGCAGTTCGGGAAACTTTTCTCTGAGGAGGGAAGAGCTTTTCAAGGCCCTTTTACATAACTGAGGAGTCCATTGTTGTCCTACCTTGTTCTGAACCTTCCTCACAATGAAGTTAATTATAAATATATTAAACTGCTATAAATAAATCTACAAGGCTCTGTATTTTTCTAAAGCTATGTATATGTTCCTTACATTATATCCTGGATAAAGCTGAAGTGGTGGCGTAATACATATAATGGGATGAGTTAAATGTCAGCACAGAGTGGGCGAATCTGGTGTTTTTCCAAACATTTTCGCAAGGGAGAACATTTCAAGAATTCACTGATGAATAAAGGGCGAAGAGTTTCAAACAATGTTTTCTCCTCTTCAGAAACTTCTGTTACCAAAGACTTTGATGTTGGAAAGGAAATTCACAGGTAACCTCCACTTCCCAAATCCACTTCTGCCAAGGAATTGCCATTTTTTGAGGTGGTTTTTCCATTTTTTTTTTCTGGAGGTTTCCTGGTGGTATTCCATATCTGCCCTTGTCAAGAAACATTTCTGCTGGAACATTCCTGTTGAATAAGCCTTGTATTTTTTTAATTCTGTATCAGAGTTACATCACTGATTCCAAAAGAGTTTCAAGGACCTCAAAAGAGAGAAAACCTACATCAAATCAACTCAGGAATGACAATTTTAGGTCTTCAGTCTTGCAATCTTCGAGGTTTTTTTATCCAAAATGCAGTATCTTCATTTGTCTGACTTTTTTTTTGTTCCTTCTGCTGTTTTTAGGTGGTGACTTTGTGTTTTTCGGCTCTAAGTCACAAAGACCTTTTCAAGAAGAAGAGGAACTTGGTTTTTTTTGGCACAATTCATGGGATTAAGGGAGGTGAGGGTGTGGCCTCAGCTCAAACAACCCTTCCACCAAGAGACATCGCCTGCTTCTGCTCCTGGCAGCACAGAGACCAAACTGTGTTGTGACACTCAGGAAAGAGCAGGGAGAAAAGGTCAACCAGGCTAATTTGTAATTAAAGGGATGCAATTAAAGGGATGAGTCATTCAGCAAGTGAGCTGTGAACCTCGGCTCATCTCTTATCTCCATCACACACTGGTGGCTGCTGGGAGTAGCGGGATGGAGATTGGATTTGTTTGAATGTTAAAAATCTGTCAGGGAATGCTGGAAAAAAAAAAAACATCTCCTTTAGGCTTAACCCATCCCAGAGGCCAAAAAGAGACCTCACAGACAGTCCCTGCAAACCTGCTCCACCTCTACACCTTCCTCCTTCCCTGTTTAATCCCTTCTTCATGCCACATTTCTTCTGGGAGTCACCAAAAATAATAAAGGAGTTTTCCTGACAAGGATGCACCTGGAGAGGGGGAGAAGTGTGCTGGAAGGTTCTTTGTGCACAAAGGGAGTTCTTGTAAAGAGGAGGAAGAATAAAAAGCAGCAGTGAGGACTTGGCAGGAGGGTCACAAACCTTGGGACATCCACCCTTCCTGATGGAATTACCATGGAATGGTTTGGGTCGGAAGGGACCTTCAAGGTTCCAAGTTCTCTGGACCTGCCACTTGACCAGGTTCCTCCAAGCCCTGTCCAACTTGGCCTTGGACACTTCCAGGGATGAGGCAGCCACAGCTTCCCTGGGGAATCTCACCACCCTCAGGGGGAAGAATTTTCTCCTAATGTCCAATATAAACCTCCTCCCTTTGAGCTGACAGCCACTCCCCCCTGTCCAGTCACTCCATGCCCTCTCCAGCTTTCAAGGAAACCATTGGCTGATGATTCCAGCCAGGAGAATAAATCCTGGAACTCAGGTGACACCTTTCCCCTCTCAGTCTGTCGATCTCTTGAAGCCCGTTCCAAAAGAGAAGTTTCCTGGATGTCCCATCACCCCTTGGGCTGTGTTTTCCCAAGCCAGTCCTAGAGCTCAGGAAGAACAAAAGCAGATCCCTGTGGCTGAGCAAGTTCTCCAGAGTTAATGTCATCCAACAAAAAAATTTGGCTGGCTCATTTAATTAGAAAAAAAAAGAGATACTTCCAGTAATGGCAATACAATGGCTATATATAAACATACAGAAACATCTGTGGAAGGAAGCAGCTCTCATTCCTAATTAACTGCTGGCTCTCCTGGCTGGGCTCCAGCTTCCACTGACAGATGGTGATGAGCCTCTCTCCTCTACCCTCCTTTTATTAATGAACTATCCAGGAGAAAATTCTTCCTCCGTGAGATCCAGAACTGCCCGGAGCCCATGGCCAGCCCTTCCTTGGTTTGGATGAAGTCAGGAATATCTGAGGTCTGGCTCATCAGTGCCCACGTTGCTGAAGGCCTCTGGTGAAATTAAGTCTTCAACTGGCAGCAGATTTCTCTGTAACAGCTAAATCAGGACTGACTCGTGATGGAAGATCACAAAAAGGTGGGATAAAAGGATGGCTGCAAAGCCAAGTCTCCAGGGAAAATCTCCACAGCTCCACCCTAAGCTCCCTCTGTAGAGGAAAAAAAGAAAGTTTTTTCTCCCTCTATTGGTTTTTTGTCTCAAAATGCTGGTGCTGGCATGGAAATGCTCCCTGACTCATTTCCAGGGGACGTCCTGTGTGAAATACCCAGAAGATGAGGAAGGCAGACATTGCCCTGGGATAACAGGGACAAGTTACTCCCAAAACAATCTTTTAGATAAGTTTGGAAGGGCTGGAGAGGCACATTTCTACAGTGAAGTGAAGCACTGAGCCAATGCCAGTCAGGGCAATCTTAGAACTGGAACCAGTGTGGCCCTGCCTCTTATCTCCTCCAGAGATGTTAGAGGGAGCAATTATCACCTCCAGAGCAACACCATCTCCTGATGTTTAGTGTTTCCCTGCTCACAGCATGGTTAGATCTGCCCTCCCGCCTTCGTGCTGGGTACTGCAGGATTCTGCATTCCCCTGCCCATGGTGCAGAATTTGGAATTGGATGATCCCTTCCAACACAAACTATTCCATGTTTCCATATTCTTGTGCACCCAGGGAGGGAGGTAAAGCAGGATTTGTTGTGCAGGGGATGTTGGTCACACAAGGAGATGAGGGCAGAATCCTGAATGTGGCGGAGTGAATTTTGATTTGAACAACAAAGATAAAAACAAGCCTCAAGTTCAGATCCTCATCCCTAGCTCAGGAACATCCAACCACACCACGTCACTGTGAGTGTCCCACTCCAGAAGCACCAGATCCAAAGAGGTGAATTAGGGAACAACATTCCTGCTGCGGCTTCTGAAGTCCTTTCCCATATCCCCTGTCAGCACCTCCTTTTCTCTCCCCTTACTCCCACAATGGTGACAGTGCTGCAGTTATTGAGGGAAACCCCAGGATCCACGGATTGAGCTTCCAGGCCCTCAGTTTTATTCTTGGCTTCGTCACTGCCAGTGGGGTGACCTTAGGCAAGTTCTTGCTGCTCTGATCCTCAATGTCCCGAAGAATCTAAAGGGACCATTAACACTAGATTTGTTTTTCTTGTGTCTCTCTGTCCCACAGGGTAATGACCTTATCATTTACCAGCCCTCCCAACACCTGCTCCCTCCTCAAGTGTGAGATGTCTTTCCCCTCGGATTATCTTTCCTCTCAAATTATCTCTCCAATTAACACCATGAAGACAACTCCAGGCAGTTTTGCTCTCATCTCTCCTTGTGTCCAAGCCTCCTGCTTCCATTTCACACCTGACTTCGGGGATCTGTGCCTGAGAGCTCAATGGTGTTTTCCAGCTGTGTCTGGTGGTTCCATAAACAAATTCCTTCCCCTTGTGAGCTGAAATCCCAAAAATGCTTTGGGACAAGTTATTGAGGAATTCTGAATCAGACCAGCTATGATTTAATGACCCTGAACAGCTGACCCATTAATTAATGTTCCTGTCAGGGCGTGTTTTCAGATGGATTGCTTCAGGAGCTTCAGGTCACAAAGATTGAGAGGATCCAAACCCACATAGCTTCTCCCTTTAGAATCATTTCTACTTTTCTCTCTATATTGTATATCCTGGCTCTGCTAAAGGTATTCCAGAATGGTTCCTGGATATATGTCTCCAGTGGCCCCATTTTCCCCCTTTTATTTGCTCTCTCAATTTTTCTCCAGTGGGTTTGGGGTGATCCCCATCATGTATTTCATTCAAATTCCAAGAGAATTAAAGGGGAATTGCACTTCTAATTGGCCTATCAAATGTGATCTTACTGTACAACGCCATCTAACTCATGCCTTTTGTAGATTTGGGAATTCCAGAAGTATTTTATCTCAAGATGAAACAGATTTGTTCTGTTTTGATCAGACACCAGGCAGATATTGAGCAGGAGGAGTTTTCCACCTGTCCATTCTTAGAGGTTAGACAATTAACACAGAAGAGCAAAAGCCAAAGCACAAATAAGGGTGAAAAACCCACCTGCATAATTTCCAAATATTTATGTTTTTACACTTTTTGATAGAAACATCACAGAAGGGTTGGGAGGGACCTTAAAGATCATCCAGCTCTAACCCCCTGACATGGGCAGGGACATCCTCCACTATCCCAGGTTGCTTCAAGCCCCATCCAACCTGGGCTTGAACATTTCCAGGGATGAGGCATCCACAACTTCTCTGAGGAATCTGTTCCAGGACCTCACCATCCTCACAGGAAAGAATTCCTTCCTAATATCCAAGCCAAACCTACTCTCAGTTCTAAGCCAATTTTGAACACTTCTATCAAGTGTCTTCATTTTCAGGAGCATTGGCAGGAGCAGCTCTGCTAAAATATTCAGAGGGGAACACTTTCCTGCAAGGGAATTGCCTGGATTTACCCTGGAGACTCCCTAGGATGAGTTGTGCTTATCCAGCCCATAAGAAGCAGCAGGCTGGGGTTTTCCAACCTGCTGCAGTATCATTCCACATGGCCACGCTCAATGCCCAGTCTCTCTTCTCTCCAGGGGGAGGCTCCTGGATTTTTTCCATGTTGATTCCATCAGGGGAAAATGAAATTATTCATAAAATCATGGACTTGCTAAGGTTGGAAAAAACTTTTGAGATCATCAAGCCCAACCACCAGCCCAGCATGACGTTCACCATCAACCATGTCCTCAATGCTGTATCCACGTTTTTTGAATGCTCCCAGGGATGGTGATGGGATGAATTCCANTGCTGTATCCACGTTTTTTGAATGCTCCCAGGGATGGTGATGGGATGAATTCCACAGTGTTTGTGATAATTTGCTTTTCAGCTCTCCTCCCCATGTGGACACCACCCATTTCCCGTGTGACCTCTGCAAGTGAATCACAAATATTGTCCTGGACTGGCAGTAATTGGAATGCAAGGGGAGGGAGAAGGGGTGAAATCCATACAAAGGAAAAGGGAGAAGGTGGAAACTCCTTTACATTTAGTGCAAAAATCACAGAATCAAAAATCATTAAGGTTGGAAAAGACCTCTGAGATCACCGAGTCCACCTCAGTGTCCCAGTTCCTACCCAGCTCTTCCCTCTTGTGTTTCCTTGGGCCTCCTCCCTGGTGAGATCCCTGCTGCTCCTGCTGACTTCAGGGGCTGGATGAAAACAAAATCAGAGGCTGTGTAACCTGGAAAGTGCTTTTCAAATGTTTTTCTGCCCTTTTGGAGGGTGAGAAGGCTCCCACCCTGTGGGAGCAATCACTGTGAGCATTCAGAAAAGCCTGTGCTGAGAACAGCAATCCCCAAGGAGATTCCAAGGGAAAGCAGGATCTGTGGGAGTGCAATCAGCCACTGCAAAGTGCCTTTTCCTGCAAGACTCGGGCAATTCCTATCAACTCCGTGTGTGAAATCAGAGCTGCATGTTGGAGTTTTAGAAATAAGGTTTACAGCTCTTGCATGTGGGACGAGAAATGTTTGTTACCTATGAGTTAAGAGAGAGGATTTTGGATGTTGTTTTGGGGATTTTTTTCTTTCTTTTTTTTNAGGCTGTCCTGCCCCAGCATGGCACAGCATTCCATGGGGTGGGCAACAACCTTCAGGACCTTCCCACTCTTTCCCACCATTATCCACATCCCAAATCTCTATGGTCCCTCAACCAGAACAAAAAGCAAGTTGATTTTCCAGCTCCATCAGCTCCTCTGCCTGAACCAGGGGTGACGAACAGCTCAGGGGTTTCTTTGCCGCTTGTGAAGACACAGATTTGTCCTAAAGTCAGTGGTTTTACATCTCTCAGGGCAGGCCCAGGGGATTTGTGCACTGCATTTATTGTCTGTTAATTTCATGAGCCCTAAAACTGAGATGGGAAATAAAATCATGCTCATTTTATATGAATGTATCCGTGAGGCAAAATGACACCATCATGGCCCAAGACGACCTCCAGTGGTCCTTTCCAACCTCATTCATTCCATGATGCTGTGATTCTGTGATCATCCCCAATCTCTCTGGGTCTTGGATCACTCACCTTTAATTAATACCCACTTTAATTAATACCTTCTGCCTGAAAAGCACAGCACTGGCTCCCACCTCCAAAGCCAAAACTTTACTGGCTTACACCGATGATTCAGGGGGGACGTTCCCAGCTCCAGCTTTAAAAGTTGCTTGGGGAATGCAAGAAAAGCAACACAAATCATCTGGGAAGAGTTCTGGAGCTCACCTGAACAGAGTTTGGGCAAGGCCATGTGCTCCTAAAGGAAGAGGGAAGAAAGAAAATTCCTTTCCACCCATGGAAGTGTTCCAGGACAGGTTGGATGGAGGTCTGAGCAGTGAAAGGCGTCCCTGCCCATGGCAGGGGTTTGGAACAAAATGGTCTTGGAGGTCCCTTCCACCCAAAGCAGTCTCTGATTCCCTGGGAAAAAAAAAAATCAAAATAAACTCCACTAGGGATAAAATACAACAAATAAAGGAATATATAAACCAGGAGTTAAGATTTATAATCCTGGAAAAGGAGGTTTAGAGAATCATATTAATTTAAAAAAAAGAAATTATGAATCCAAGTTCATTTCTTAATTCCTTGCTGAAAATAACAATGAATTTACCTCTTGTTTCCATTTTTTTCCACACGAAAGAGGGAAAGCTAAGGCTTCCAGAGGCTTTATGATGAATTGAATGCAGTTAGAGCAGGCAAGGTATTTACAAGTTATGCTTAATAGAAAGGTTTATCAAAGGCAGGGTAATTACCAGACAGTTTTGGGGGCCTGAAAACAGAGTGTTATTAAAAAAAAANACAACCTTTTTATGCCCATGCTCAACCAGAAAGAAAAAATGACAGAAAAAAAAAAGTAGAAAAAAAAAGTAGAGGAGGAAATGAAAGTGAATTCACAGGGAAATATGTAAAAGCAAGTGGGTTTCAAGCCAAACTGGTGCTTCAGCTCTCTTCACACAGAGCAAAAAGCAAATTATGACAGGGCAGGGTGACCAAGGCAAACAAGAAATAAAATACCTGGATTAGTGGTAATAAATAACTGCAAATAAGTAGCTGCAATAAAAGGTCAGGAGGTGTGGAGGATGTCCCTGTCCATTGTTCAAGGAGAGATTTCATCAGGGATGCCAAGTGCAGGTGAGATCATGGAATAACAAAATGGTTTGGGTTGGAAGAGACCTTACAAACCATCTCCCATCTCATTCCAACCCCTGAGATGGGCAGGGAACTTCCCACTGCACCAGGTTGCTCCAAGCCCCACCCAGCCTGTGCTTGAGCACTTCCAGGGGTGAAAAATTGGGGTGACTGGATGAAAATTTTGGATGAAATCTTTAACATTCCCCGTGCAACCACTGAGGAGCGGTGTCAGAAGGGGCTCATTCCCAAAGATGGACACTTTGATCCAACTGGGAGTGGCTGTTCTCCCCTTCCCGAGCAGCAGGAGCCCCACAACTTCCCCAGACAGTTCTCTCCAAAGTCTAATCAGTCTGACTGCTAAAAATAACTGCTGCTTATCCACGCTCAAATCATTCCAGTAATTAATAGAAAATTAATTCAAGGCAGGCGGCGATGCCCCTGAGAGCGAACGACCTTGCTTTGTGCAGGGAAGACAAATTAGCCAAGGTCCATCCAATGTGAGCCACCAAAATGGGAGGAACAGGACGTTCCCAGTCTCCTGACTGTTTTTATCCACACAGGATTTGTGGGTTGCAAGGGAGGAAGAGCTCCCATTACCGTTCCTACTATTCCCTGGACAGCAATTATATCATCCTTGATATTTTGTTTGGATCCCTGACATTTATTTTTGTGATTTTTTTTCCTATTTCCTTTGGGGTTTTTTCTTCACCTCTGGATGCTGTTCCTACAGTTCCATAAGTCTTAACCTGGTCTATGGAAATATGGTTAATGCAGCTCCAGCCATGTCCATCCCTCTGTCCACCCACCTGTCTGCGCATGGATCTGACTGGGCATCACCCTGCCCAGATTCACGCAAATTAAATGAGGAGAAAGCTCTCAAAGCTTAGAAATAATCTCATGTTTTGTGAAAATTGGTCAAAAAAGAGGAGAAACCTCAAAATGAAGGGTGCCACAAAAGGACCTCAGCTCCTCAAACACTCCTAGAAGGAGCAGTCAGGTGGACAACAGGAAAATCCATCCCCTGACAATGCCTTTTGCTCAGCAAAAGAGGGAGGAATCCTGGGAAGGAGGCCAAAGGCAGGGAAAAAAACAGAGAACAGTGAGCTTAGAGGATTGAGGGGACAAGCGAATGGGAAATTCAGCTTCATTCATTCCAAAAAATTCGGGTTGAGGGAGACAATTCCCTCCCTCTACTCTGCTCTGGTGACNCATTCAATGAAAATTGTCCCCCTTTGGCCGTGCCCAGGCTGCAGAGACTGTAAATCCATCTCCTCCATTTCCTTCCTATCAGGTCTGCTTAATCCTAGACACATTCCTGGCCATCCTTTGGCATCCCACTTTTTGCTGGAGAGACTGAGAAGGCTGCTGTTAATTCCACGCTCAGCGCTGGCTGTGCTATCGATTCCAAAACCTCTGGGCTCGGGATCTGTGGCACCTTGGAAAAGGTCACGGCCGGGCAGGATGTGCAATTTGTAAAGNCCCAGAAAACCAGTTGCACCCTGGACTACATCCAAAGCAGTGAGCTTAGAGGATTGAGGGGACAAGCGAATGGGAAATTCAGCTTCATTCATTCCAAAAAATTCGGGTTGAGGGAGACAATTCCCTCCCTCTACTCTGCTCTGGTGAGACCCCACCTGGAGCACGGCATCCAGCTCTGGGGCCCAACAGCCGAAGGACATGGAGATGCTGGAGCAACTCCAGAGGAAACCACGGAGATGCTCCAAAGGGTGAAGCTCCTCTGCTCTGGAATGCTCAGCCTGAAGAAGAGAAGGCNCGCTGGCTGTGCTATCGATTCCAAAACCTCTGGGCTCGGGATCTGTGGCACCTTGGAAAAGGTCACGGCCGGGCAGGATGTGCAATTTGTAAAGGTCAGGCAGGGGAAGGGATCCTTGACTCCTGCCTGGGGAGCTGAGAGCGGTGATTTCATTCCAGCGACAAAATCAAAATGGAACTGCTGGGAGCAGCTCTGAATCACGCAATAGGATTTTGCTTTCCCTTTTATGTTTCCATTTATTGTTAAGAATCTGACAAAACACAACCGTCTGCGAGGTGGTGCCCATTTAGTAGCCAAGCTCCTGTAAAACAGCAAAGATTTAGCCAAAAAAAAGAAAAAAAAATTGGAGCCGGGAATCCGATTTGTCTAACCAAATTCAGGTTTGGCTTTAGGACACGTTGGACAATGCCTCAAGCTCTTCTGCCCAGGTTTCCCCTGGGCATATCATGGAATCTTGGAACGATTTGGACTGGAAGGGTGTAGCCCTGATTTCATGCCTGAGATGCTTTAGTTTCTGAAATTCTTTTCCCAGGCAATTTTCTGTAAACAAAAGAAATGTTTTTGTAACTGTGCCTATGTTTATCCATTCTTTCTCACAGGAGGGACTTTTCTTGAAGTCCCTCTGTTTTAACCAATGTGATTGAAGAGGTTTGCCTTTGTTTCACCAATCAAATTAGTCTATGTAAAATAGTATAAAAGAGAGACACATGTCAAAAATAAAGGAGTCATTTTCTGACCTTCTGATCTCGAGAGTCTGTGTCGTTGTTTGGTGTACAACAGCGATAGAAGGGATCTTTAAGTTCCTCTCATTCCAACCCTGCCATGGGCATCTGCCACTATCTCAGGTTGATCCAAGCCCCATCCAACCTCGTCCTGGATATTTCCAGAGATGGGGAAACCACAGCTTCTCTGGGCAAACTGTGCCAGGGCCTCACCACCCTCAAAGGGAAAAGTTCCTTCCCAATATTCCATCAAAACCTGCCCTTTATCGGGGGGGCCTTGAAGCCATTCCCCCTTGCACTTCCAAATTAGCAAATTCCTAATGACTTCAAGCAACTGAGGGTTGATTTTTCCAATCGATTTTCCAGCTAAACAGTTAAACCAGGAGGAAATGACAGATATTAATCAGAATTGCCATTATCTCTCCTGGTTTGTGCAACTCATCTTCTGCTGTCCTAAGCATCAGAGCATTTGATAAAGCAGTCAGGGGGAAAAAAAAATCAACTTTTTTAATGAAACAGTTTTTGTAAGAAATTGCCAATTCATCAAAATCAAATTGCTTCACGTCACTGCATCTCTCCAGCCCAATTAGTTTGTAATTAGTTAACACAAAGTGGAACAGTTCTAAGCAGAGGGACAAAGACAAGTGTTATCAGAATTCCTGCCTCTGTAAATAGAGGGGCATCTGCTCCAGGGAAAGGAAACCTGACTTTAAAGGACTGATCCTGTATCTCCTGCATCTTAATTGCATGTCCCAAGTGGAGACTCACTGGTTTAGGTGGATCTTGCTCTCCATACCTGTGTTTGATCCCAAAATCCATCCCGGACTTCAAATAACTTGGTTATTTCTGCAGAGCGCTTCTTTGTCCACAGAATCCTATTTTCCAACACTTTGTCAACAACTTCAGAACCAAGCCACAAAAAAAGCCCCGACAGGAATGATCCCTCAAGAAAACGTTTCCCCCAATGCATAAACCCATGAGATGAGCTCCTTCTGTGCAGAACTTTTTTTCCCAAAACCTTGTTAATGTTGGGAAGCACCACTACTTCTGCAGACTTACCACAAACTAAGGGCAGGATGGGAAAAAAAAGGAGATTTTATGGCCATTTCATGAGGGGGAGACAACCCAGGAGGACTTCAAGTATGCCATGAGGGTACTCAGGGAAAAAAATTAGACAGGCCAAAGCCCACCTGGGGTGGGGATTGATCTCTTCTCACAAGGAATAGGACAAGAGGAAACAGCCTCAAGTTATCAGGGAAGGTTTAGATTGGATATAAGGGAAAATTTCTTCACCAGGAGGATTGGAACCGGCAGCTGTGGCCACATGAGGAGCAATGGTCTCTGCTGGTCATGTCTGGCCTCAGAACCACCCTTTTCTACCCTCCAGATTCAAAGCCAGGGTTGGACAGGACTTGGAGAAACCTGGTCTGGTAAAAGGTGTCCCTTCCCATGGCAGGCCTTGGAACTGGATGATCGTGAAGGTCCCTTCCACCTAAAATTTTTCTGGGATTCTGTGTTTCCTCCTGCAGCAGCTGGACTGGAAATCTCAGGTTCTTCCCCACCCACATTCCGTGGTTTCTTGTGGGGACAGGAAAGTTAATTTTCCTGATGGAAGGAAAAGTTCATAGACTGGGAAGCAGCAAAGGTGGTTGAGGGTCCTGGTTTGAGATGTGTGATCCCAGGAAATTCATGTTTCCTGCCTGTATTTCCAATATTTTGCCACATCTGTACACAGTAAGATGCAACGCCTGGTAAGGGGAAAGTCAGAGAGCTTTTTGTGAGGGCAGAACAAGCACAGAACCTCTTTGTGGTCCCAGCCCAGGCCACTCTCCCCACCCTTCACCCCAGCTCCAAAGCGTGGGTGCAGGAAAATGCTCTCCTTTCTCCCTGCAAACAACTCTGGGATGCGCCAGGCATCGCCGGCAGGAGCTGGCAGGGATCCCACACTCCGAGTCTTTTGCGAGCAGAAGAGCTCAGCAATTAGTAAAATAACAAAATACCAAAAAAAAAAAAAAAAAAAAAAAAAAAAAAAACAAAAAAAAAAAAAAAAAAAAAAAAAAAAAAAAAAACCTCAAATGCATTTTTGATGCTCTGAAGTCGCTGAGATTTTTAAACAAACAATCTGGGGCTGCTCCCACAGGCCGGGAAGAGGGTTGAGCTCCAGCCGTGTGGCAACAGCACCATCGTATGGGAATCTCCAATCCCTGCAGCCCTTGGAATTTTCTCCGCCGACTCCTCGCTCTGCAGACAAGATCAGCACCGCGGTGGGGTTTGTTTTCAGCCGTGCACTGATTTCATGGTTGTCAGCAGGAATGTGTGGGATGTGAGGGTGAACATTTTCTCCAGGGCTGGTCAGGCTGGCTCCGCAAACTGGAGATCCAGAGTTGGAATTGCCGGATTTTCACTCTGTGCCCAGACCCTCAGGGAAATACTCAAGGTCAAAGAGACTCCTCGCTCTTTAAACTTTTGCGTTGCGCCCTGGTTGTACCTGTGTGCACCCACAGATCCCGAAATCTTCATTTGGGATGCAGGAATCCCAGGCCCTGTATGGTGTTGGAGGAAAAAGAGGCACAAAGAAAGGAAGGCTCGAGCCAAAGGTCCGTGAGAAGCCCAGTGACAGACCCAAACACCTTCCTGCATCCTCCCAATNGAAGGCACAAAGGAAGGAAGGCTCGAGCCGAAGGTCCCTGAGAAGCCCAGAGACCCAAACACCTTCCTGCATCCTCCCAATGTCCTGCTCTTAATGGCAGCTCCAGTCTCTCCTGCTGGGCTTTGGAATTCCATCAGGAACCTCAGCCTTGAATCCATGTGCTCTGAAGCTCATTTGAACAGCAAACTTGGATATAAACCCTTGGAGTGGGACCATGGATATAAATCCTTGGTGTGGGTGGACCATGACATGGAACGGTGTTAAATATCTACAGGTGTGGGAGCTGGAGCCTCTCTGCTGGCAACCAAGGGCACCTCCGGAGCAGCTGGAATAATTTTTCCTGCTGCTGGATCAGCATCATTCATGCCCATCCCAGGACAGAAGGAAGTAGAAAACAGCTGGGAGCTGGGGAAGAAACACTTGAGGCTGAGATAGGAGACACCCTGTGCGTTTTCCATAGAACCATGGAATAGTTTGGGTGGGAAGGGACCTTCAAGGTCATCTTGTCCAACCCCCTGCCATGGACAGGGACACATTCCACTAGACCAGGTTGCTTCTCTTGTCCTGTTGTGGCCTTGGAAATTTCCAGAGATGGGGCAGCCACAGCTTCCCTGGGCAACCTGCACCACTCTCAAAGGAAGAATTCCTTCCCAATATCCAATCTAAATCTATCCTTTCATCCATCCCTCCATCCATCCCTCCTCCATCCATCCCTCCATCTCTGGGAACATCTCTACATCTCCCCCTTTTGAAGTCTTTCTCTCCCCTTATCAATCCATCTGTTTTCCTGCCTATCCAACTCCACGCCTCATTTGGGTTTCACTTTCCCCTCCTTGCAGAGAAGTCTATAATGGGATTTACCTCACTCCCACCTGGTGATTCAATCTCATTTATTCCCCACCTATTCTGATTTGGGACGGCTGAATATTCCCGAGGCTGTGTTCCCAACAGCAGCCATTAGAAATTCACACTTGGATGCCTAAAATTGGTCCCTAAAATCCCTTCTCTAACACCCCACAGCCCCACAGCCTGAGTAGATTTGCAGACAGCACTTTAAGCAGAAAATTGGAGAAATTTCCTTTTGATGCCTCTCCGCCCAGATTTTCCAGGAATCCTTTCACCTTTTTTCCTCAGATTTCCAGTTCTTGGCTGCTCCTTGATGTGATCCATGACACCACGGTCTGTACCATGATCCAACACCATTTTCCCAGCCTGACACCAGGCAGGAGCAAAAAAATCCAGAACCAGGATAGAGCAAATAATCAGCTCCTGTTTACCCCTTCCTGAACAGAGAGCTCCAGACCTGTCTTTATCAGGAATCTGTAGTGACAGCAAAAATAGTATTAAAAAAAAATTCCAAGGGATTTGCAGATATCATGAGATTTCCAGAGGGAATTAATGGACTTCTCCAAGCAGGCAGATGAATTGGGAATTTTATAACCTCAGGAAAAGAAAACAACACCTCATACACCCAGTCCAATGGGTAACTCTGTGTTAATGCATGTGGAATTATAACAGGGTACGTTTGCCATCTTCAGGAGTTGGGCAGGAATTGCACTTCAATTTCCTAAGAAACAGTGAGAATCAACAATTTGTGTAAGAATACAGGAATTCCTGGGGTCTCACACAGCCTCAGGCGAGCAGGACTACAGGATGGAGAAGCTCTCAGCTGTCAGATTCTCTCACAGCACCACAAGTTTTGAGATTTTCTGGCTGATGTTAGAAGAAGAATAAAAAAAATAGTATTGGGAAAGATGGAAAGAGTTTTTCTATCTTATCTTATCTTATCTTATCTTATCTTATCTTATCTTATCTTATCTTATCTTATCTTATCTTATCTTATCTTATCTTATCATATATCTTATCTTTCTTCCTTTTTAAAAAAAATATTTAATTCTATGCCTTGGTGGATTTGATGAGGAGTGGCTTTTTCCCCCTTGGCCCGGTTCTTCCTTATCACAAAAAGCCAAATCCTGCAGGGACAGTTCTAAGGGATTACAGAAGAAAAATAACCTTAAATATTTCCTCCTCTGAATGAGGAACTCCAGAGCCTGAAAAGAATAAAGGGGTTTTTAACCATAAAATTTGGCTATAAATTATATGGTCTGTAAAAATACCATGAGGCAGAAGCCAATAGACACAGCAAGAAGGTGTTGGGATGGTTTTTTAGGTATTTTTTACACAGAAGAGTGCAAATGGAAGTAGTTGACATCACCAGGGGGGAATTAGGATTTGTCAAATCACCTCCTGCAACAGATTCTCCTCTGGCATCAGTCAGAGCAGGAGTTTTAGTCTCTACCCTTCATCCCACAGCCACTGATAAATGATCCACCTGCACACCTTCCTTTCAATTCGGAAAAGTTCCTGACACCTGAACTGCGTGCGAATAAATCCCGGAAGGAAAGAAATGCACAGCACTAATCCCAAGATCCCAGGGGGGGGAAAAAAGAATTAAAACTTGAATTTAGCAAAAAAACTCCTGTTTTCTTTTGCCCTGGCATGCCCTGAGAAGTGGTCACAGGACGTGAGGAATGGGAGAGGACTCTGCTCAGCCCACGAGAGCAAACATTCGCACTTGAGGCTGGAATGTGGCTGAACTCACCCTGTCTGTGACGAAGAAGTGGCATTTTTTGGGCAAGCCTGGGTTGTTGACATTGCATCTGCTCTGAGTCAAGTGTCCAAATTTGCACCCAGCCTGTGCCAGGCAGGAGCACACAGAGAGAACCGAGGCGCACATGAAACATCTCAAAACACCAAATGAAGCCAGCACAAAGTCCCTTGGGTTTCAAACCTCAAAAATAAGAGTTGGCCATTGCTTTTTAACAGAAAATAAATGCAAATGAGGGCAAATGACCTCCTCAATACCTGGAAAGGCCCGTGCACTTTTAATTTGCCCACATACCTCCCCACCACATACCTTGTTATCACGAGTATCACTCACACAGCCCGATAAATACCCGGAGCTGTTGATTCAAAGAACATTTTGTCCTCGATGTAAACACAATTACTCCACTCAGGGTGGCACCGGGGGTGGAGAGCCTCGTTCACAGGGTGCCACCGCAGCCTCAGTGGCTCGGAAGAAATGCATAAGGCCGGCCTTGTTCGGAAGAATTTGGGGCTTTTTTCCACTCCTGTGAGCACTTTGCCCAAGGGTAGGAGGGGAGGCGGGGGTGGCAGCGCCTCGGGAGCCCCGGAGAGTGGCAGGGGAAAGAGGAGAGGCACCAAACACAAATATCCCGACGCACAAAGCAACCCCTCCCTTGGTCCCTTCTCCCTCAGGTGCCTTCTCAGGGATGACCCTGCGGGCACGCCCGGCCTCCCAGGATATATAACCTGCCCCAGGAGGGAACAACCCAGGAGAGGCAGCCCCAGAGAGGTCATTCCAGGATGAAGGCTTTCCTTGCGCTCCTGCTGGGAGCGCTCCTGTGCGTGGACTCAGGTAAGACCCCGCAAAGGATCCGCCCCGCATCCCTCCCTGCGGGTGTTCAGCATGGAAAGAAGGATTTGCGATGGGGTTTGGCAACGAGGGAGGAGATGCTGGCAGGTTGTCGTCACCGAGATATTTCCCTTTGGATGGGTGTTGAGTGGGAAAAACGCGCAGGGCCACCCTGGGGATGGTGGGATCCAAGCGCTGGTGGAAAGATAAATCCTGAATCCTGAATTAATGAAAATGAAGTTTTCTTAAGCCAGACCATACAGTTAAAGGAGAAGGGGAGGGGCTAATTGGGATGGGAGGATTATTTTCCTTCTTCCCAGGCGATCAAAATTGCAACATTTATGCAAAGTCTTCTTCCACCTTTATTTTCTGACTCTTCCTTTCAAAAGCGGACCCCGGCCCTGCCCAGATTTCCACAATTTTACCAGAATAATAAAAATGACAATGCCATGATGTGTTATTTTACAGACTGAATGGGTGGGGTTTAGACAATGTCTGGTTTTTATAGCCTCACAGAGAAAAAAAAAAAAAAATGTTTAAAGCAGCTTTTCCCTATTACCAGGGAAGAGAAGAATCAAATTTGAGCAGTTTCTCAATCAGCAGAGGATGCTTAAGGAATAAGCTGTGAAGGGTCTCGCACTGCCCTCAGACTCTTCTCTCTGCCAGCTTCCATCAGAACACTCAAAATTTGACTTTTATTGCTTTAAAAGTCAGAACAATGTGGCAACAGGACCCAGCACTCAGACAAACTGGGGGCTGGCTCTTCACCTCTGTGACTGCATCAGTCATTTACGCCAGAGGGGCTTGGACAGAGGGAAACCAAGCGCCTCAAATTAATCCCTTTAATCATTAATTTCTAAACAGGACTTTTCAGTGTCCTAAAAGAGTATTTCAGGCATTAGGATGTTGAGTTGGGGGATTCGTGATGCAAGTTTGGTGGTCAGGGGGCTGCAGGATACGTATATATACACATATAAATAATGATTAAAAAAAAATATATATATATAAACTGACACTTGCAAGGCTCCAGTGACACCCTGGGGCACAAGCAGGTGACAGCAACAGGTAATTACACCACAATCTCACTCCTCTGGGGACAACTTTTCACCAGGGCTGGGTGCTTGGGAGCTGCCAGGTTTTTCCTGCCTTTGCTGGATGCACAGAGCAGCCCAGCAGGTGTTGCCAGCACTGACTTCCATCCCCTCCTGAGTGGCATTTCCATGAGGGGTGGGAACAGGGGATGACCTGGTGGTCAGAGAGGGGTGAAAGCCATTTCCACTTTGATTTCTGGGAGAGTGTGATGTTAAGGGTGAGTCAAACATTAAAAACTAAGACAAGGGGCTGGAAGAGACTTTGCAAATTCCTTCTTCTTCCCTCACTCAAGGCCGGGTCAGATGGAGTTGGAGAAACCTGGTCTAGAGGGATGTGTCCCTGATAAAATAATCCTGCCAACACAAATCATTCCACGATCCTCTTCAAGCCCAGCTGTCCATCTGCTCTCTTTTTTTGCTCTCTCGCTGCACTGACTACATCCAAAATATCTTCAGCACCTGCCAAACCTGACTCCACCTCAACCAGGTGGCAGAAAAAAATTATTATCCACAAAATTTTTAAAAAAAATTTTGAAAAACTATTAACCACAAAAAAAAAAAAAAAAACAAAAACAAAAAAAAAAAAAAAAACAAAAACAAAAAAAAAAAAAAAAACCACCCAAAGAAGAGGAGACATCTTCCTTTGAGGATCCCCAGGGATGGTCTCGTTTCCCAGTGCAAGCACTTGGTTGAATTGTCTGGAGAGGTTTGGATAGATTGAAGATATATGAGAGATGTAGAATTGTTCCCCAGCTGCAGGGCTGCTGGGGTCCAGCATCAGAAGGACATTGGAGCTGCTGGAGCAAGTCCAGAGGAGACCATGGAGGTCCCCATGGAGATCTCCATGCTCCGGGGGCTGGACCCTCTCTCCTCTGGAGCTGAGAGAGCTGGGGGTGTTC
>VYZR01056951.1:8976-20610 GCA_013400675.1 Oxylabes madagascariensis
CCCGCCGGTAAGGCAGGGCACGCAGAGCGGCACCGGCTCCGCCACGGACACCGAGCGCGCCCTCCTCAGCGCCCCGCGCAAAACCCGCGCCGCCGCCGTGCTTCTCTCGGGCTGTTTCTCGCAACTTCGTTTATGCGTTTATTCGCTTATTTCGGTGGCTCCGGCACGCCGCCGCGTCCCCTCCCCGGGCCATCGCGGCGGGCGGCCGGGGGGAGCGGGTGCCTCGGGGCCGCCATTGGCCGCGGCCGCCNCCCCGCCGCCTGCCTTTATGCGCCGGGAGGCACGGCGGGAGCCTACCACCGCCCCGGCGGGCGGGCCCGCGGCCAGCTGCCCGTCCCCGTCCCCGTGAGCGCGGCCACCGACCCGGGCGGGCGGGGGCAGCCGGAGGCGGCTGCGGAGGCTCCTCGCACCGCCCGCTGCTGCTGCCCCTCCGGAACCCGGGCGAAGCGGGGGAGGTCGGGTCGGCGGGCCTCTGGCGCTCCGCTATCCCCGGCGGGGAAATAGGAGCAGAAGTGGCTACTGCTGCGGGCGGAAAGCATCTCTCTCCCTCTGCCAGGGAGCGCGGCCTGCCGCTGCCTCCGTTATTTACACGTTGGTTTGAAAAAATACATCTAAAAGCTCCACTGAAAAGCAAAACAAGACACACAGCTATTTAAAACACACAGAAGATTGCTGCAGGAGGTTGCCTACAGACAGCCTGCCCGTTGTAAATGCTGTTTCTTAAAAGCCAGTGCATTCTGCAGGAACATTTAGGGCTGCCGCAACCATTAGCACTCAGAATGACACCCAGAAACACAATGAATGGGACAAGAGAGCGTGTTAACAAAAGAGTCCTCGCGCTCCTCAGTCTATCCAACCTATATACTGGCAGCAGAGCAAGCAGACGCCACGCCAGCCGTCCTCTTTCCACTTCAGCTGTTAATAAAATGTTTATTAGTCATGAATTCCGGCAACAGAATTCACTACACACCATAGAACAGTGTTTTAAGAAAATCCATCTATTCTTTCTTATAAAGCAAAAAAGGTTCAGCTCTTTAGGTCCGCCTTGTGATTCTGGAGCTGGAAGTAAGCAGACTAGTGGTGTGGGCTGCTGTAGCTCTGAGGCTCAAAAGTGCTTGACAACACTGGCAGCTGGTGGTTTCTCTTACAGGCAGTTACATTGAGGGATTTTTAGAACATTTGCTTTCTCTTCCCTCTCCCTGACCTGTACATGGAAGTACAGACATGACAAAAAGAAGTGCCATTAGTAAAGTAGATATAGTTTGAGAGGCTGAATGGATTTCACTGCAGTAAGGAATACTTTCCCAGTTTTAAATGGGGCTGGAATCTAGCACACTGGAGTGAAACACAAATAAATGCACTGAATAGGTACATTTTCAGCCATAACTCCAGAAACTCTCCTAGCACGCAGAAAGCAGACCCTGCCTTATCAGTATTTTGTAAAGTATTGTTGGTATGTGTGTGAGAGAGAGAGAGAGAAAACTGCAATGATTTCAATATTTTTTAAGGTCTGAGAACATAAGACAATCCCAAATCTCTTAAACACAACCCTGGCACTGATCTCAGCAGCCATGTCCAGTCTTCCTGGGCCAAATGCAGGTAATAAACAAACACGTTACCTCCCTTCGTAACTTTTTCGAAGTCGCAATTAAGAAAGAGTCTTATTTCTTAATAAAATTTGCCTCTGGTCCATTTTAGCTATTGGTTGGTACTCTCAAGAGATTGAATGGGCAAGTAGCACCTTTTTCAGTACTTACCTGAGTAGTCTCATACAGCACCATTAAAACTGCTGTAGGTTACAAAGAGTTGGAAGTAGTGTGAAATAGCCTTCATTTATTTCAA
The DNA here is from genome assembly GCA_013400675.1 of Oxylabes madagascariensis. NCBI lineage: Eukaryota > Metazoa > Chordata > Aves > Passeriformes > Timaliidae > Oxylabes > Oxylabes madagascariensis. The sequence continues at coordinate 10,819 of VYZR01056951.1, forward strand.
TGACAGAATTCAAATTCTTTTGGCGGCTGGTGGAAGCACAGCCCAAAGGAATAAAACATCTCTCAAGAATAAATTGCAAGGATCACAATAATGGGTTGCGAAATGAAGAGTGAAGTAAGTTTTCAAGTATTTGTTGTCTTATTCTGATATTCACAGGATCTGACAGGCGCTAATTTCCAGCAGCTATATTTCTCTGCTTATTTGTACACCTGTGCTTGGAGGTGTTTTCCCTGGTATTTAAATTCAGGGGAAAAAAGAGTTATGCCACTGCCCTTAATCCCTGATGCCTAAGTATTTTGATTCCTTTGCCACAATGTTGATGAGATAATCAGTTAAATACTGCTAGTAAAACGACATTTTATACTTTCCTCTGTTACAAGTAAGGGATCAGGCTGGATCTACCTAACGTAGTTTCCAACTGCTGCTGTTTATTACAGTTTATATAGTTATACTTTTTATTTGCTCCTATTCAAAAGTGCTTACAGCTTTTAATTTGGAATTGTCCAACATACTTTTTGATCCCCAAAACTTCTACAGGATTTGATTACTTGGCTGCCTGAACACCATTAGGAACAATATCTATGTCTCTCCAACTTGTGCTTTTGCTTATGCCCTATTGACAAAAATGGCACAAGAGTCTGAGCACATAAAGAGTTAACTGTCACAGAAAATTCAGTATAAAAAAAGAGAACATTGAAATCCACACAGCATGAAAATTGTTTTTACATTCTCAGTTGTGATTCTGCACAAGGAGACTGCTGGATTTTATGGACTTTTATTGCTGGAAATCATACACCTGCAGAAATTAACTATTATATGTATTTCTCAAGTAAAAAAAAACTTGTCTTGGAGAATAGGAGTTTGGGCTTTAACCACAAAAGCTTTGCTTTATGTACAAATGCTGAAGCACACTGCTATTACCCAGAAGACAGGTGTAAGCAAATCAAGCAATCATTTGACATGACATCTAACTCCAAGAGAGACTTTTACCAGCTGAAGTGCTCAAGCACTTATTGGCATGTCACCTCCTACTGGGGTGTAGCTCACAAGGTTTCTCTCATGCTTTATTGAGGAAAATCTTCAAGTCAGATCAATGGAATTATCAAACTGCAGCATTGGACTTTGCACCATGTACTAGGCCTGCATATGTAGCTTGTGACTGTACATTATTTTACATCTTGTAACTCCAAATAAAAACTGTGAGCTAGGTGAAGATGGGATCCATGGTGCCTGAATGACCAGACTCTTGTGGCAAACAATTCTGCTGTGTCTCTTCTGTCTGTTAGCCTGGCCAGGCAACAGCACTTCAACACCATAATGAGTATTTACACCTCCTCCTCCAGATATAATGACTTTCACCCCTTTTACTAAGTCACCTCTTCGTTAAACCTCTGTTCACCTAAGTTTCCGATGTTTGTAGAGGGCTCTAAAGAGAAAACCTGGATCTGCAGTTGTAGTGCAAGTTTTGGGACTACATGAGTTAATGTCATGAATCAGTGTATCAGCGCAGCTGTTCCTTAGTCCTATAACCTGTAAAATGAGATTGATCACTCAGTACATAAGAGATCTTACATGAGAAACTGCTGCATGCACAGCGATCCTCAAAAAAAGCTTGAGAACAAATTGTACCAAACATCACTAAGTTAAACATTATCTTCAGAATAAAAACATGTAGGAAAACATGAGTGAAATGAGGACACCACATACAAAATTATGTCATACACTGCAAACACCACCAACTACTAAATGGCATGAACATTTATGAAGGTAAAAACACTCCAAACAATCCAATGAAGAGCTGTGTGGCATTAAACCACACAGCACAGAAAGGATTCTTGGAGGAATCAGTCTGATCCACTTTTGGTGGGATGTAAGTACACCATGCGTGTGCCACAAATAAAGTACAAAATACTGACATTTTTCTCTGCCAGAAAGACACTTGAAAGTAAGTTTGTAGTCTTTTTAATTTGTGATATTTTCATGAAAAAACCAAAGCGCTGGTTAGCGTCTGCATTAAGAGTATTACTGTGTAATTCTGCTTGGAGATCTTGTTTTCTTTCTTTGAGGCTTCCCATTAAGAACTCTTTAAGGTTATCAGTTCTGTTACCAAACAGAGTTCAAGGAAAACACCTTTATCTGCTTTAAGTCATAAACTGATTTTTGCAATTGGAGCATGTAAACTCAAACCTCTTAAGGTTCAGTCCTCAATGCAATTAATTTTAACTCTACATTGTGTCCATCTAATTAATATACACACATAATATAAATAATTTGCACGTGGAACCATCATCTCTATTGTGGGAAGATAGAAAGGAAGGACTCCAAGCCTCCTACACTTTAAAAAAAAAAGCAATTAAGTAATGTTCATCTGCTTTTAATGAAGAAAGGTATGACTGAACCAAGACATATAGCTAGTACTTCACCACCACCTATAATCTGCATACTTAACAAAAAATGTTGCTGAATGTGGCTATTGGTAGGCATTTAGAGTCTGTCAATTTAGTCATTTAGAGATGATTGCATGGAGGGAATGCAGGGGAATAATTTAAAAAAGGTTTCTAGATTGCTCCTGAAGCTTGAAGAGGGACCATGCTTTTCCTCTCAAAGTTTAACTTTTCTCATTGCGCATACAAGGGGTCACATCTCACCTGGAATTTCACCTGTGTACCTAGAAACAAGTATCCCAAGGACTGATCCCTGGCACAGGGGCCAGCTTGCAAAGAACAGATTACATCAATGTTATTTACCTTCTGAACTCTGTAACAGGCTGATCACATCCAACATGCCCACCAGAAATGGTACCTTGCCCACTCCTGAATTGAGCACAGGACAAAATCTGTGCCAGCAACTGTTCTAACAACCAACTGTACAGGCGACTGAACAGTGTTCCAGAAAATTTCCTGGCACTACCAAGTCTAGTGACACAGATGTAGTGTGACAGGCTTAGTATTAAGCCTTTAACATACTCATTTTGGTCTCAGTCAAAAATGTGATTCAACCTTTTTAAAACCACCTATTCTGGGATGAAACAATCTCTAAATGAGCTTTTGTCACTCTAATTCTGACTAAAAGGGCAGCTGACATCTCACAGAGTTATGGCTATTAAAGCAAGAGCAAAGCGTGGATTTTTAAGATGTTTACCCTTGGAAGCATATTAAATATGGTACTAACAAAGCGGAAACATGGGCTTTGCTAATAAACATATTTTGTATGTTTTCTTGTCAAGTGTTTTTCTTCTCTTGATGATCCAATACAAAACAAGGTCGAAAACACCTCTTATTTTTTAATGCACATTGAATTTTATACAAGCTTGTAATAATCACACTCCTCATGAAAAACCCTGGAGTTAAAGGAATTTTTGCTCCCCCTTTTTTTTTTCTCATCCCCAAGATGAAGATGCTGTAGTATAATGCCTTAAATAATCTTTGTATCCCTGAAGAGTAACTGAGACTTCAGGGTAGTCAAGAAAAATATAAGTCAAAAAGTTGTGCAAACAGACAGAATTTGATTTGCAATATGAGCATGAACAGCAAGAATGGGTAAACAGAAGCTGCTTTGGAGTTGGAAGGAGTTTGAAGGATGGATGTATGGATTTTCAACCTCCTCACTGTGAATTCACCGGGTATCAGTAAATTCAAGATTAAGCTGTGGGGATAATTAACACAGACACATCTTCTGTTAATGTCTTAGCAGCAGTTTCCCGAGACTTTAAGGCCCTGGAAATGATGACATTTGCTCAGTATACACATAAGTGGCACAACTGCATATTTTATCATTTCACTCTTGCTGTAACTTTAGTTTCATTTAGCTCCTTCAGGTTTCCGCATGCATTTAAGACTAGTTCAAGCTACAAATTACAAATCTGTCATTAATGCTAGTCTCTAAACCATTATAGTAATTAATAAAAATACTGCCTCACAGTTTAAAGGGTTTGCATCTGGTGATTAACTTGAAACAAGGTAACCGAATTTTGCATAGCATTACTTTTTAATATCAGGATGTTGTGAAGTACTAGGTCTTTCATAAAAATGGTATAATAACTTCCTTTTCCAATACTTACCTTATTTTTCAGTCTTTAAAAATTACTTATTGTTTTCAGTTTGCCTTTTCTGTTAATTCAATTACATTAAATCAAGTGAATTAAATTACATTACAAATATTGTCAGTTCAGTATAGTATATATATCACTACAATGTCTTAATGTTTAGCTTTCATGTTTTTCAGATTCTGTGCTGCCTAGGGGTGTAGTTCTGAACCTCATATTGAGTGCTGGTAAGCTCTCTTCACAGGGTAGGTAGACAAAACAAATCCTTTTCCAGATGGAGACTAAGGACAACTGTTACAAGTTTTCAGGCCCAAAAACATAAGCAATGGTGGACCAAAGAGAGAAAACAAGAAGGATGGGACTTCCTAATCTGAAGCTGTAACTGGACAATTAAATCCAATATGCAAATGGATCAAACTTATAAAAGTGTGAGACCTCCTGACTGGTCATCCATTTTGTGACCATTTTGGGTTCACCTTGGCTCTTGTACTGCCCAAGGTGTACCCTTAAATGCCTTTAAATAAATACCTACTTTATTCTTTTAGCTCTGTCTGGTCTCTGTTCCAGGTCAGCCTTCTCAAGCCACCAAGTATAGTAGCATATTGGCTGAACACAATACTCTGAATAAATCTAGACTTTTTTTTGTTTTGCACAACTCTGACTGATCTGTACAACAGTCAGTCCTCACTTTCATACCCTTTTTCTCCCACTCTAGCAACCGAGGTCACTTAAATTATACAGTCACCACTTTTGCTCAAGGCACACCAAATGCAGACAACACAGCTCATGTTCTACTTGGGTTTCTGATGTTTCCAACTTACTGGAAATATCTTTTCAAAGAGATAAGCATTTCAGGATTATCTATGATTTTAGAAGCTGTAACTGTCTCTTTTTAAAATAGGAGACTTAACATGTCTTTTACAATTTCTACAACCAATGTACTGGGAATCATTTATTTGTTCACTTGACACATTATCTACTTGACATGTTTACAGTCTAGTTTGCTACTTAAGAATATGAACAAAAAAAATTCTCTGACACCTAAAGTCACACCTCAACTACAGACAGAAAGAGTCCATGGTCCTTAAAGAGCTACCAGAGTTAAGTACTGACCACTTCCCTAATGCAAGGCACAAAACTACCGGGGAAAGTGGCAAAAAGGAGGAGTCTCTGTAAAGAAGGTACAGAATTTACAAGGGGGAATTAGCAGAACTGGAGCTGTCAGTCATTTAAAGTAACAGAATAAAGGCAGCTTCTTAGGAGCACTGAGGAAACAGAAAGCAAGGCCTGGATCAAGTAAGTACTCACTGTATATTGGTAAACTAGGGGCCAAGAAAAAAATACTTGGGGTTGGAGAAAAATTAAGAGCAGAAAATTGCTGAAGCAAACAGCAAGAAGTAAGTATTGTTCAGGAAACAGGCTGAATCTTAGATAAATACATAATCCAAAGCTTCATGGTTTGTTTATCCAGGTCCAAAAATGCAGCAGTAAAGAAGGAAATCCAGACCATTACTGTGGGTTTCACATTATTGGATTATCACATTTTGAGGAATTGAGGCAAAACATTTTTTAAATTCAACTTCAGAGGATAAAAATTATTTATAAATTCAGCATAAATGACAACCTTCTATAATTATTTGGCAGATACAATGACCTACAGTTCTTCTTCAAGATCTTAATGTGGTTTTATTTTTTAAAACCAAAACACAACACACACACACACACACACACACACATACATCAACCTTCTTGCATCACTTCTGAAGAGCACATTTGCAGTTTATCAGTAGTTTCATTTGTTAAGATCAAGTGAGGTGAAAGGCACCAATAGAACATTCTTTAAAGAGAACCAGACTAGTAGCTTATCTTAGGTAAACATACTGTCACACAGGAGAACAAACTACTTGTATTTGTAAGGCCAGCATGTGGACTACAAAAAAGATTGAAAAAGAGCCCTAGATAAAACTATGCAAATACCTTTGTCCTTGTGTACCCTCTAGTGGCTGCCGAAGTTGTGCTGGCCTCACAGTAACTAAGCAGGCAATTTCCTCAACCAGACAGAATCAGAGTGCTTCCCTCTGCAACAGCTCTTTTAAATAGATGGCGATTCATGAGATCAGGGTTCTGAGCAGGCAAAAGTATGCATTATTTGAAGATTTAAGTTTACAACAAATTCTGTCTTGGTAGTTTAATGAAGTGAATCCTAGTTTTCCACTTAAAAAGCGCCAAGATACATCAAGCTACTCACACAGCAAGCACTCAGGGCACACGCCTGTGTAACTGGCCTACGTGCATGCTGCACGCAAACTGTGGCAATGTCAGTAAGTTAAGCTGGGTATTACTCTTCCAGAAGTCCTCTGAGGTGGAAAACAAATCCGATACAGGTTGCAGAGACTACGTAAGAGCCACTTATGTATGAAATAGCAGTTCAAGACGATTGTAAAAACATGATTTAATGTAGAACTGGCTGTTTTGTCTGTATGTGCTGAAGAACTGGATTACATCAGGGACAAAAACTGTCATCTAGCATAAGATCATTCTGCAAGCAAACAACCAACATTTAATTTGGTTCAGCTTAAAAGACTGTACAACAGACACTAAAAATCTCCATACCTCACACCCAAACTCTCCAATAAATAAAAGCAAAGGTCACCAACCTAGTCAAGGTACCAAGTCCTCTCTATAATGGAAAAAACCTCCAGTCAATCCTCACTGCTATGATTTAGCAGAAGAATATAAATTGCATTCTACTGTTTAGTGGACCACACAGCTGGTGAAACACAAAAATTGAAAACAGTCAAAAACAGAATATATAGAGTTTTTAGCATCTTGTATCTACTTCTTCATGAACTCAACATGAACATGTTCATGTACATTACCAACACAATGAAGGCAAAAGGTGGAGTAATGAGACTATATACCAATTCCTATATATTACAAGAAAAAAAATAAAATGCTGTCTTAAAATTATATGAGATAATGCACATTCAAGATGAAGACTTCACGAACAACAGGACACCACATATTTTTTTAGAAGTAAACTGAATCCCAGGCTTCATGTACAACAGACAGAACTTTTAATAAAAAGGCTCTCTTGTCTTCAGTATAGCATATAGACAGAGCTGTCCAGTCAGTCCTGCAGAAAACTGAAATAGTTTCCCTTCAGATACAGCAATTAAGTAGTCAGCAGCAAGAGTGCTGGCTCTACCCTACATGGCAGATGCAGGTGTTTTTCCCCAAATGTACATCAGAAAAAAAGCCATGTGATCATACAGTCTAGCCAGCTCTTTGCTTATGCTATTCACCTGCATCCTACGTTTACAGGCAGCAATGCAAAAATCCCTCTTTCCGTGTGTTTACAGCTTGAGTTTAAATCAGTCTTTTCTCCATTTTTGAAGAGAACGCCTGAACAACTGTGTTGCCAGTCATTCATCCCCATGCTTGAGTTTTGCAATAATGCAGTACAAGCTTCCCATCACTTCCAAAACACTGCAAGAAAAAAAACCACAAAAGCTGTTACAGTTATTCATAGGCTGACATATACATGAAGCAGAACAAAAAGCCTTCCCATCAGATAAACGTGTCATGGAACCCTGTCATGAGAAAGTTCCCCATTGCAATGAGAGGCGTGACAACACACTGCACATGAAGGAATGCATTTCCGGAGACTGCATGAAGCCACATTCACACGGATCTGTGAATATCAATTACACTACATTAAATGCAAGCTATTACTGTTAGGGACAGTAACAGATTTCAAGTGTCCAAGGTGGGATGACAAATCCTGCTAAATACATTTGGAAAGGATATTTAAGATGAAAGTTACCTCATAGAGGGTCCCCACCTCTTGGTCTGGTGATGGAGCAAAAGACTGGTTTACATATATGAACTGCAAAAAAAAAAGAAGAGAGAGGAGATGGATTTCTCACTGGAAACTGCAGGCAAAAATTCTGTTATAATCTTTAATCATGTAACAGAATATGACCAGTTACTATCTTCACTTAAGCGTGGAGGGGCAACATGACCATGAGGAGTCACCTCTGTCTGGCCAGCCAGACCAAACCAAAGTAAGCATGCTGACTTCCTTTTCCTGCAAGCTGACCCGTTACTCTCCCACACAGCAGCACAAAGTGAACTCACTGGTTAGCTCTTGCTCTTATTTCAACCCAAACCACTCACGCTATTCCAGATTTGCTCAATTAGAACAGCGATCACAGAAGTTAGAAACATCTTGTTCTTTTTCAATATGTACAGGAGCGAATCCACAATGACAAAGAGGGCCTTGGGATCTGCCGTGTGAGGCAGCAGTGCGTACTGGGGTATCATATGCTATTTCCAAATAAAAGATGTAAAATTCCTAGGGTTTTGTTCTTGAAGTATAGCTTTAGGTTTCAACCACAGTGGAAGGCTACATGCTCCTGTTTTTTTTTTTTTTGTTCTGAGATAATGATATGATAGTCAATGAATCAAATTGTTGAGAACGTCCTTAGTTAATATCATACTTAGCACTCTTCTTGGAGATATTAAACCATGGATAAGCAGACCCCTCATAATTTCCAGGTGAATGAGAAAGCCAGTGCATTTATGCCTATATTCTTAAATAAGATACTCCAAACTAAGAACAGAATGAATTCAGCTATGCTTTAGTTGACTGCTTTAATGAGTCCAGCTTTAACAGTGTATCTTAAATAAAAACTTTGGACTGTATGAATGTTGAGAGTTCACTGCAGACCAACAAAATCAGTGCAACTGTATTTCCAGCTCTTCCAGTGTTACTGCGAGGCCACTTTGGCTAGTCACTTCCACAGGAAGGAACCCAGAAATAACACTGGCAACCTGCTGCCCAACGGAAAACACCTCCCAGCTACCCATTTTGAAAGCAAAATCAGTCCTATGAAGTAATCAAACTACTTTAGATGTGAGTTCTGAAGAAAACAAGACACTCAGATTCAGAAAGGTAATCCTAAAAACTCTGGACAAATACTCCCTCTCTATACTCAGTTCCTCCAGGTACACGGTGCCTAGGAACGTTTCCCTGGGATACACGGCAGACCAGGGCGCACACAGCTCAGCCTGGCAGACACCAAAAAGCACAGACTGCAAAAAGCCCAAAGGTCAGCGCCGAGCACAACCACACCGCGCTGTTACAGCTCGCTCCATATTACATCCTGAGTCTATTTGTAATAGTTCTCTCAGTGCTCCTACTCCAAGTTTCCTACAGGCAGCTGTAGACCGGATTCCAAGTGTCTTTGCAGGGTTTGACGGCGTGGACCTTGTGCGCGAAGCCCCCGCCCGGTGCCCGCCCGTACCAGCTGTTCGGAGGCCATCAGCTTGAGAAACTTCTTGATGAAGTCTACGAGGCCCTGGATGGTCCGGGTCCGCTCCACCGCCCACTTTTTGGTCCTCATGATGGGGGTGTCGCCCACAGCCTTCAGCAGCACGTCAACTGCGGGGAGGAGCGTGTCACAGCGGGCCCGCCCCCCGCCGCTCATTGGNGGTCACGGCGGCCCCGCCCCCCGCCGCTCATTGGCCCACAGCGCCCGTCCCCGCCGCCCATTGGCCGCTGTGCCTGCCCGTCACCGTGCCCGCCCGCCCCGGCACAGGCCTGTCGCCCCATTACTTTTCTTTTTTGCGTCTCCCGTGGGCTCCTCGGTGCCCGGCGACCCGGCCGGGGGCGGGCCCGGTTCGGCGGGCCCCGCCGTGGGCCCGCCCCCCCGGGGCTCCTCCCCCCCCCCGCTCCGGCCCCC
>VYZR01056952.1:0-10371 GCA_013400675.1 Oxylabes madagascariensis
TAAAGGAAGCACTGTAAAATCTGGGTGCACCTGAAAAGCATTGTTTCATTCCTCTCAATAAATAAAAGGATTAGAAAAACTTAGCATAGCAATTTCAAGCTTACAGTAGACATAAAAAAGGTTAGAGCAAACCCCGAACAACTGAATTTGTGAAGCTCACCATGAAGCAGTACAATGCAAAAATAGCTGGGCAGATTAGTGGCAGCTCTGCAAAATTTCAAAAGTAAAAATAGAAAAAGGTATTAAGTGTCTCTGTTACAGCCTCTTATGTAAGGCTTCCTCACAGACACTAGAATTTGGTACATTCAGCACAGGTGCTACCTTAAGAGATGCATAACTACTTCTATTCCAAATTTGATCATGAAGAAAAATCATCAACAGAGGTAAATCAGTTCTCACTCCCAATCCTCCAGAAATGAAAGAACAGCAAGTAGTATTCCTTTTCAGTGTCTTCCTGACAGAAAATGCAAAATATCACAGAACTAAAGTGTTTTCCCAAACTCAGATGTGGATATAGTGTTCTTACTGACCCCAAGTCCTCTGAAAGACCCAATTATGCCACAATAGCAACAAAAGAATAAGCTACCCTGTGGATAATCCACTAATGAGCCACTGTAATTAACAGCTAAGCAAACGTTGCTTCAGGAACTTGAAAGCCTTCACCTGTCCAAAATTTTTGTGATGAACAGGTATCAGCCTGGAGCTCCAGAGGACTCAGCTCCAGCAAACTCTACAGCCACCCGTGGGTAATCACACAGTGTGAGTGTACCTGACTCTCCTCTTATTCTACTTTTTCTGCACACCCAAAGAATTACTGATATAAATGATTATTACATTAGTTCTCTGAGACACTGTTTTTCCCAGCAATTAGGTACTGGTCCCAAGAACCTGCCTGTAGTTTTGTGGCACTGTAGTGGAAACCACACCCCCACCCCCAGCCCCAACTAAAAATTAATTACATTATTTCAATTATCAGTCCATGCTTGAACTTTCTCTCCCCCTTTTAGTTTTTTTACCAAAGAACAATGAAACATTTTGTTGTAGATTATGAGTTGCCCAAGTCAAACACCAGTCTTACTTTATTAGAGTACAGACAAAATAATCAAACTTATGTGGCACCATACCTGTCTCACCTGCAAATCAGGGGGTCTAAATCACAAACTTCCATGTTAAAGTTATATTTGATACTTACCAATGTATTATGTATTAACAAGGTATTTTGCTGGAGATTTTTCCTAAATTCTACAGCCTTTTTTCACAGCAGTGGAAACCAAAAAAAATTCAAGAGGCACCAGATTGTGTACACACACCCATCCATGTAAGCCTACAAGCCATCATACCATCAATTACTACCACCATTACTATCAATTTGACCTTGGCTCAGTGTTTGAGCCCAAACACTTTTTGATAGCAACTCCAGAGCTGGGCAAGAAGCTTGCATGTGAAGAAGTCATCCCTATTAGGAAATGTTTTTACACGTAAGCCTAGAAGGTTTTCTTTAACAGTGAGGACTGCTGAGCAGGCAGCTGAACAACACACTGCAGAAATCCTAACACTGCAAGACCCAAGAGTCTCATGAACAAAATCAGCTGATACTCAAGATGAGTGGGTTTTGCTCTGGAATCAAAAGCAGGGTCAAGATCCACACACCACTTGACATCAAAAAATCACTCAACTTGACTTTCTTCTTTTTTGACCAAGACCCCAACTTTAATTGCTTATCCACAGTCCCTTTCGTAAAGTACATTATACATAACGTATGATCTGAGGAAACCTCTTCAGGAGCTTGTTCACTTTGCTTGAAGGCAAGTTTCCCCTGGCTGACAGGGTGTCCTCATTTTGATTCTTCCGCTCTTTCTGAAAGAGAAAAGAACTCCTGAAAATATTTAACGCTCTTTATTTGCAGAGTTGATGCTCATTCCCAAGGACTACGACTAATTGTACGGGGATGTTTCTTTCAGAAAAATGCTATTTGTTTAAGGAATACTTATCATAGCACTTGACTCAATAATCACAAGCTGATGACCTTTAAATGATGCAATTAATGACTGACATCTTGTGAAGATTATATCCTTCCATATTCTTAGTTAATTAACTATGATATAAACTTCTGGAAACAACCCAGATTTCTTCTTTTTATTTTCTGTTATTCTTTGATCTTTGTTTAATTCTTTGTCATCTACCAAATAAACTGTGGATAATTTTTTCAATTACACTGTCAAACAGCAACAGTAAATAACTATTTAAGTGATGACACTTACTGTAAGAAAATGGAAACCTGAAGCCAGTTTAAGGACAAGTTTAGTACCCATACTTACCTTTAGTCTATTTTGAAAATTATTTTATTTCAAGCTTATCATATAGTATTATTATAAGATGTTAATATATAATATATAATCAGAAACCTCTAATTTTCAAACACTATGAAATTTATTTTTCAAAAATGTCTAGCCTTCAAAGTCAGAAACAGGTTGAAAAAGACCTCCAAGATCATTGAGTCCAATGTTTGACCGATGGCCATCTTGCCAGCTAGACCATGGCACTAAGTGACACGTCCAGTCATTTCCTGAATGCCACCAGGGATGGTGACTCCACCACCTCCCAGGCCAGCCTGTTCCAATGCTTCAGCGCCCTTTCACTGAAAAAGTTCTTCCTGATGTCCAGCCTGAACCTCCCCGGCACAGCTCGAGGCCATGTCCTCTTGTCACATCACCAGTTGCCTGGGAGAAGAGGCTGACCCCCACCTGGCTACACCTTCCTTCCAGGTAGTTGTAGAGCACAATAAGGTCTCCCCTGAGCCTCTTCTCCAGACTAAACAACCCCAGCTCCCTCAGCCCCTCCTTGTAGGAGCCTCTAGATCCCTCACCAGCTTCACTGCTCGTAGTTGCTCAAATAGGTCACAACCAAATTGTTCAGAGAACATTATTCTAATGGCACACAAAAGATGACTGGAGGCTTCCTCCTTTCCTACTACTAGCCTTTAAGAACATAAGAGAGGCCTTAATTACTTCTGCCTTTGCCACGCAGTCATAGAACATCCTGATCTCTTCGGCACAAGGTGCGTCGTTGAAGTCATTCTGTTTCCAGCACGCCATCATTACTGACATCTCCGTAATGCACGTTGCCTCTAGAAGGGAAAGACACAACCAGAAATCTCAGGTGGTTGGAATTTCATGCTAACAACCTCCACAGTGCATAAATCTCCAAAGCTTAAGACGGGGTAAAGGCAGGTGAGCAAATGTATAACTAAAGATCCCAGCTTTGCTTTGGGCAGAGAAGTTGTTGCTAACAGAAAACAAACCGCTGCAGCCATCCAGCACCTGGCTGAATTTTTAAGGTAAAGGCAATATTAGCAAACGCGTCTGACTCACATACGAACGCAAACTTAGAGTTGCAGCGCCAGCAGGCGATCCTTCCCAGAGAATCCGCGCACGAACTCCGCGGCCCAGACCGGCCCCTCCCCGCTCGCCCTGCGGAGCACGAGGCGCCGCCGGGCTCCGCCAGCAGCGCGGCCCTTGCCGGGGCACAGCGGCGGCTCAGCGCCCGCCCCTCCCTCGCCGCCGGGAGCTCACCTGTCGACTGCTCCCGGCGGTTCGCCACCTTGTCGGCCAGAGCCAGCGTCCGTGTCGGGCGGAGCGTCGGGGGCCGCTTCTTGTTCCGCCACTGCCCGGACACCCAGCGCGTCACCCAGGCGGGGTAGGCGGGCGCCGCCATGTCCGCCCGCGGGGCCCTGGGGGCGGGCGGGGGAAGCCGCCCGCCCCATCCTGCCCGCCCCATCCTGCCCGCCCGGCCAGCGATAGGCCAGGGAAACTGGGTAACTCCCACAGCTTCCGCAGCGGGCCGAACCGCTCAGACCCTGCCCCAGCAATCTCCGTCCAAAAACTCCTTCTGCGGCAAAAATAACAAAGGAAGGAGCAAACACACTTCAGCCAGAGCAGCGGAAATCATGATTGTTTCAAGTAATTCAGATGGAATTAAAGGAATCACAGCATGGGCGAGGCTGGAAAGGACCACAGTGGGTCATCTGGTCCAACCCAGAGCACACTGCACAGGATTGCATCCAGACGCTTATGGAGTATCTCCAACGAAGGAGACTCCACTGCCTCTCTGGGCTGTTCCAGTGCTCGGTCACCTGCACAGTAAAGTTCTTCCTCATGTTCAGGTGGAACCTCCTGTGCATCGGTTTCTGCCTGTTGCCTCTTGTCCTATTGTGCGGCACCACAGAGAAGAGCCTGGATCCCTCCATCTTTCTGACGCTCTCCCCTCAGATACTGTACCCATGGATGAGGCCCCTCTCACTTGTCTCAAGTTCTTCTGCAACTGTACGGAAACTCTTCTTGGTGCCTCAAACTCTCATCACTTAGCTCTCAGCCCGTTCTCTCCGTTACATTACAGCTGGCTTTCCCCTGCATCCTACTGTTCCTTCCAAGAAGATACTGAAACTGCTGCTTCCAAAATGCATCATTCCCTCAGCCTCATACTTAGGGGTGGAAAAAAACTCTTCTTCCCAGAAGTTTCTTCCCTAGGTCCTGGAAGTCCTCAACTCATCTGGCAGATTCTGAAGTGCGTATGTCCCCAGTTGAAAACGGCAGGCAACACTGAAGGCACAGGAACACTGCAAGGGCTGGGATACAAACAGGTCTCTTGCACAGCAGGAGGGACAAGGTAGATGCAGAAAACTGAGGAGTTAGACCCCCAACACTGGGGAAACAAAGCACTCAGGTCCTCGTTGTGGAGCTGTTCCTGAATATGCCATTTTATCACTGTATCAGGAACAGCTGGACCTCTGACCATATACAGAAGACTAAATCAAAAATGCTTTTCTTTGCAATTATTTTTTTTCCCCCACAGGAGACTGATTTGGATTAAAATATATTCAACCTCCTGGACATAAAACCCAAAGCACTCCCCTTTGCCTAGTCAAGGAAGTTAACAAGACTTCAGAAATTCTGTTAACTTGAGCTAAACATCACTAGACCTATACCACAATATTCTCAATATGGTTACTAGAATTCACTGCATCTGCTGACAATAAATCCCGGTATATGCAATTCTATAATTATTTTTGTGTTACTCTTAAAATAGTATATACTTAGAGTCCAAATTAAAGAGTATGAGAAGACATGTTCAAGTAAACAAAAGATTTTTTTTAGCTCTCTTCTGGGAGGAAATTTTCATCTCTTAAGGTCCAAATTAAAACATTTTCTGGAAGTTCTGAAACATTTTGCTAAGCAAGATGTTTCTCTATTTCCATTTTTTTCTGAAAAGACAGGAAACAAGCTATCCTTTGAGCTTGACTACCAGTAGAGAAGAAAGAAAACAGGCTGACATCTTCAAATTAGGCGAGAGGGCTTGCACTGTGCAACTCTGAACAATGGAGAATTTTAAAATCCAAGACAGGGACATGAAATACATTTCAGTATTCCCATTCATGTGAAGTTCAGCTACTCTTGGTTTTGCCTCTTCTAGCTACCCACCTTTGCCTGCTCCATTTGCCTCCTGCAATGCCCAACTAGATCGGCACTGAAACAGTAACAAGGAAAGGAAAGTACTAGGGACATAAGAAAAGCTGAACTGCACCCCCTGTAAATCAGCCTCCCTTCTTCCGAATTACATTAGCTAATGGTGGCAGCACCTTGAAGTCCTTTCACCTTCAAAAGCTGATCTCTCATTTAAGTAATTCCAAGAAAAATGAGGCAGGGGAGGAGGGGAGGCTGAGAAATAGAAAGACAAACTACACAAGGAGAATTGTAATAGCTTCCTGTAAGTTACTGCTGTCTGCATTAGAACTAATTTTTTGGCATCAGTCCGGTATTGCAGCATCAGCCTAAGAGATTCCCAAGCAGAGAGAATAAGGTACATGATAGTGTCTGCACACACCATGCAGAGATGTCTGAAGCAGGACACAGTTTTATTATGAAACATTATTTTTTAATATTACACATTAATTTTAAGGGAGAATGTGGAACTACAAAAGGGCTGTGTTACTCAATAGCCAAATGTCTCTACAGCCTGCGTTTTGTACAGCTGATAGCACCAAGTCACTAAGGGATGGGACAGAAGAGCTGACTTTATAGGGACAGTCAGAAACCAAATTCCCTCAACAGTGAACCCCAGAGATGTTTCACTGTGAATCCTGAATGTACAACTATAAAAACCATGAAAAACTTTAACTTTCACTAATTAGCATTTCCAACTTTTTTTCTTGTATCGACACATTTAAAGCTGAATCCTAGCTTGTGTTTCAGCTGGTCAAAACCAAAATGAACCACAGAGCTTTAACTATTAATATTAGATTTGAAAAGAACATATATCACAACCGAATAAGGGCCACGTATGATGATACGGTAAATGCTATGCCACAATTAAATACAATGCCAACAATGCTGTGATAAAATACACCCTTTAAAATGAGACTGTTATCTTAAAGATCTCTTTAAGAGATGAGAAATTACACTGTGTATTGTTCACTTTCTGTGTAGTTATGTAAAAACCTCCAGATACTGCCTAAAAATCAGTTAGGGATGAGGCTAAGAAATCATGTATTGGGAAAAAAAGAATAGAGTTGATATCCATGTCTTTTTGACTGCTGGATCCAGCATTCAGGTAAATTCCAGTATGGTCACAAAAATTTATCCTGAATACACCAGTTCTTCTCATACCAGTTCATAATGCCCTCACCTACCACACTTTATTCTCACCTGTCTCACCGTGACCTCCTTAAACCAATTTAATTAGAGATGCCTTAAAATTTACAGCACTTCCACTTTAATAGTGAAACTAACCAGTTTGCTAAGATTCCAGGCAGTTCAGATTTAACTCCTGCCTGCTGAGCTATTGTGTTTGGACACTATTAGCACTTAATGCTCTTATTAGCACAATGGATTCATGCACTCACAACTAGACATGTCACACCCCATCCCAACTCCCACCAGCTCTTATCCTGTGCTATCTCAATCAGATCAGCTGCTCCGCATTTTTCTGTCAACCTGAGTAGTTCTGAGCTGCCATCTCTAATCCCTAATTCCCTGGATCTAGAAAATTCAGCCCATTTCCACTGCAAATTACCTGTGCTTCCTTATTTGCTCAGAGATGCCACAAAGTATTATCTGCTCTGATCCATTCCAAGATCCCCAGAACCATATCTAGCTGAGACACTTACACATTAAATGGGTCTTTTTCGCAGTAAAAAATGTATTTAACAGCACACAAATTAAGATGCTAGTGGTGTCAGAGCTCTGGAACAAATCCTGTGGCTCCATTCCTCTCCATCCTTCCTAATCCCTCTGCAGGGCCATATATATCTCTCACTGCCAGCTCTGAGACAATGAACCATAAAGAGAAGTAGTTTGTTAAAGCCTGACGCAGGCTTTGGCTCAGTTGGTCATATCACTAAAAGGATTTTATCTCTGATTAATTTCAACCTGTCAGTAGAGGTCTCCAGGCAGAATGAAGGAACCTGCCACCTTGTATGTTTCCAATTAATATAACTTCCCAGAAGGTGCCTGGATATCCATCAATAACCTTAATTAAATACAACCAAATAGATGACAATTCATGATTAAGGGAGTGGCTCTCTTGGGACTGTGGCTGAAGAGTGTGTATGGCAGGACAGTAAGCGAGGCAGATGGCTGCTTGTCTAACACAGCAATGCCTGTTAAAACTCTGATGTTCCTGATGGCTGGGTTCCAATTCCATTTGTCCTGTTCCCAGTCATTTAGAAGTTGTTCTTCCACACCATTTAAAACTACCCTCAGTCAAAGTGCAAGAGGGACATTTCTGCTGATTGTCCAGCTGCTGCTGCACTTTGCAGACCATTTCCAGAGAAAGCAGCTCATTCTCCTTTCCCTCTCAACATACACATCCACTGTTGCTTGGGTCTCATTCTACTTACCATTAGAGAGCACCCAGAGATCTTTCAGTTTGAAAATTATTACAGTGACTGAAATAAGAAAAGGCAACTCTTTCTGAACTCCTTTTGAGGTCTAGAAATTATAATGTTAGGTATCAAATCAATATTCTTCAGTGAGGTTGCGTGCTTCCTACAAACTGCAGTCCTTGCTAGAGGGCAGAAAACGCAGACCACTAGTTCAGTAAATAAAATAACTGGCTTCTAACTGAAAAAATAGGCAGCACGTGGTATCACAGTTTTGGCAGAAGAATGAGAACTGTGGCTTGTCCAATCAATGCAATATATTGGACTGCTAGATTTTTAACCTTCAGTCAAGGCATTTGTTTCTCATCTCTCACCTCTCAGAGGGCATAAATTTATTTAACTGCCAAGTCAATTCTGAGATACGGCATCAATAGAATCTACTGGTGTTTCATGTGAGCAGTAATGAGGAGTTATTTATTTTTAGAACATTAATGCTAGTGAATAAAGCTATCCTGACAGCTTTGAAAGCATCCCTCTAGTCACACAGTAAACAGGTACAATGCATGACAAGCAGTGAAGCAACTCACCCTAGTCTGTAGGATCCTGCCAAAGCCTTTACAGGGGTAATTGTCTTCAATATTTGGTATCTTTGATAAATTCCTGATTAGTCTCAGTTTTTATGAATATGGGTACCTGCACTGTAAGAACATGATTAAGATAAATGTTGAATCTATCATGTTCAGTCTGACTATCATGTAGCCTTCCAGTAATCACAATATGAGTGATGATATTCAGGCACCATCTTGCTGGTTTGGATTTAAAGCAGTGAGAAACCCAGTTAGCAGTTAAGAACAGAAATCAGGAGCCTTTTTCCAAAATAACAATGCAGTAGTGACCTCCTTCCTTGTCTGCATTCCCACGTTTGCATTAGTAGAAAGACAACCAGGAGGGTAAATTGAATTCACTTTGGCTACGACTGGCACTACATGTTGGCACTGCACAGCAATCCTTTCAAATGCATTATTAAGTAAATTAACTGCAAACTCTTCAAGGATATGAGACCCAGCTTCTCCTACTGCCTCCTCCAAATAACAGGAGAGAATGAAAGCAAAGTCATGGCAAAATGTTTACTCAACGTTTTGTTGTCCTTGCTGTTCAGAGCAGTAGATGCTGTGAAGGTCGGTCAGAAGCCTCGAACACAACTGCAACCACAACTCTTTATCCAGCTGGGCAGGATTCCCACCTCTCCTGTCCCTGCAGAGTTTGCCTGGCAGCTACACAAAGTATTCACATCATGCACTGAATAAATATTCCAGACTTAATTCTTGCACACCCTACATAAAAAGTGAAATAAATTTACTGTATTAATAGAGGCAACAGACACATGGTTTATAAATCATGCAAGTGTTGTGACATAGAGGAGATGAAAGCTAGTATGATCTATTACTACAGAAAAAAACACTGCAGATACAAAAGAAACAAGGCTTCTGTGAGCTTCACAGCTAAGAGTGGTAGCTAATACTCATTGCCTTTGGAGAAGCTCACCACTTCTAAGACTGTAAAAAACAGTTAAACCTAGGAAGACACTAAAAACTCAGAAAAGAAAGCGATCAAATGACTTATGACTCAACTACAAACTGGAAGTTGTACTTTGAAAACCAGACAAGACCCATAGAACATGTGTGATAAAGTTACTTTCAGATCTGTACCCTTTTCATACCCATTTTAAGAAGATAGACGACAATCAGAAATATTCATGCTTGGCAACAGTCATCAAGCTCAAAGCAACAGCCTTCTGTAGTACAGACACAGAGCAGAGCAACAAAGAAACCCTGTGGGACTAATAAAACAACCTTGCTGACTGTTGATTGTAATATACTGAGTACCAGAAGTACATAGTGGTGAAGGAATACTCAGTTGTGAATTAGCAAATGAACAAATCAGAGCCCCAAGGAAGAAGTTTTTACCTACTTTGCTAGCTGCTCTTCAGTGTGTATCACAATAGCTTCAATGCTACTGTTAGGTGAGAAACATGCTCATGTTGCTGAAGACAAAATGGGGCTTTGGATATCACTGATCAAGGACTAAGCAGGTGCTGATGCACATACTTACACTGGTACTTCCTCCTGTTACTCCTGTAGGGACAGTGCATTAAATGTAGCATGTCTCATTTTGGCAACAGCAGATAAATTATTATAAAGACCTGGAATTTATTATAAATGCTGCACTTCTGAAAAATCTACTTAAATTACAGGATAAAATAGTAAAAGCTGCATGTGCTAGTACCTGATTCTTATTTTTTATTTTTAGTACAAAAAGCAGGATCAAAATTTCTCTTCCTGGCTATTCCACCAAGCACTTGAATAAGAAAGTGTTTTGAAATATAGCTAATTAAGACAATGCAGTTAAAGAAGACTGAATTATTTTCTATACAGAAAAATGAAATTAAGTAACTGAAGGCATTAATTCAAACAGTTTCCTTGAATATCATTAAC
>VYZR01056961.1:7185-27389 GCA_013400675.1 Oxylabes madagascariensis
AACAGGTCTTACCAAGCCAGCTGACTGTGCAGCTGGAAGAGGTTAAAAATTAGCCCTGCACTAATATATGTGAGTAATTGACTTTCTGCTGCTTTTGTTAGTAGTGTCAGTATCATTCCAAGTGACCTGAAGCGGGAAAGGGCAGGGGGAGAGGGAGGAATGGGGTGGGGATGGGCAGGAACTGGAAATATTTGTGGCTTNTTAACCTGGCCCCATCTCAAGCAGAGACCTACCCATATTTCTGTGGCCTTGAAGATGGTGTGCTAATCTCTGTGTGTTTGACCACAGAGACAGACTTCTCTGGTGCTCAGAGGCTCTGTGCTTATTTTGCAGCCACTTGGTTGACAAAGAGGAGCTACAGGAGGTGCATTGGAGAATCACCAGAATTTAAATTATTTTTATTTCATTTTCCTGTCTACAACCACAGGGTAAAAGAGGTAAGGTCCAGTCCCAGGTTCTGCACTCTACAGCCAAACACGTAATCTGGTCTGGACTAGGAGCACACTCCAGCCTGTCAGAAGTTTCTCTTCTGTGTATGGCAAGAGACACTGATTTTAATTTGAGTCAGAACATGAGTTAACTGTGCAGTGGAGAAATATCCCCTGAGCAGCTTCTCAGGATGTCATCATAAGTCTACAGTTGTGGGAAACGCGGTGGTAAGACTTGAATTTCTGGTGCTAAAATTGGAGAGTAATGACATTGCAGGTTTGGTTGCTTTTTTTTAATTCATCAAAAGAAGTCACCTTGAAAGTCACCTTTTAAGAATTCCTTGGCTGTTTCTGACCAGATGGTGTGTGAGAAGCAATACTGTTTTCTGTGAGAAGAGAAGAGAAGAGAAGAGAAGAGAAGAGAAGAGAAGAGAAGAGAAGAGAAGAAATACAACTTCCTGTGCTGCAAGACCTGATTATGCTGGACCATGCACAAAATCCATTATGGAGGTATTATTTGCTTGCACCATTTATGCAGTCACACATTACACCTGCTGTTTCCTGTAGGAGTCAAACACCAGTAGTGTTTTCCATCCCAAACTGGATGTGATGCTAAAATACCAGAAATTTGCAAGGAACAGGCCTGAGCTGTGTTAAACCAATGACTTAACATGACTTAAAAAGAAAAAGCCACGCAGGAAAACCAGATTATGAGATTTCATAATTCTCATCCTTTCCTGTTGTTCCATAAGCACTGGACTTTCCAAGTTCACCAGTCTTTCCTGGGACGAGTGACTCATGAACCTGATAGGAAAATGCACCTGTTTTTAGCCAGAGGTTAAAGCAGCTCTCCAGTTACCAGTGTAAACAAAGAATTTATTTCTGTCCTTAACAGTTACCCTGCAAAGTCCAGGAACACAGGAAGGCTGGCAGAAGCAATTAGGTTTGAGCCAAGTTTGCTGAAGTCAGTAGAAGGTTTGTGACGTCCATGGTAAGATGCTCATAGGTGCCAGTGGGATTTGGCCCTTGTCTTTTGCTGGAGGGGGAATGGGGAAAAAAAGTTGGTGCAGTGATTGTGCCGGCAGCCAAGGACTCCAAGGGGCTGGAGGGTGACTGCCACGGTGTGGGATATGTGTTCCTTTCTCTGGCCCAGAGTTGTCCGTCTGTGCTCTTGGCAAAAGAGCAGCCATCAGTCACAGAGGTGTGATGGGTACAGACACATCTGAGACAGACTGATCAGACACTGCAGTGATGGCAACCATGCAAGAGGCTAAAATACTTGGAAATCAGAGTTTGGAAGCTGAAAGGTTTTATAAGCCAGGAGTCACTTATTACTCCAAGCATGAGAAATGGGATGTGTCTGATCTCCAGTATGGAGATCGTTGAAAAATGCAAACACAGCATCAGCTTGTTTCAGGTCAGCACTCAACACAGTATAAAAACAAGATAGATTTTAGCCTTTATTTAACTGGATGCATGAGCTTCAAAGTGCCTAAGGCCTAATGGATGGTGACCTAAGGTCTGATTGAAAAAGCAACAACACCTTAAACCTTAAGCTTGTTTGTTAGACCATATGGCATGAGTGGACCATGCGATATTTCAGGGAGACATGCTAAGAATAAAGCATCCAAAGCATTTGCCAAGATTTCTACCTTTACTCAGAAGAATCTGAACACTGATCTTGCCTGCCCTCTGTACCACCATAGCTCAGGAGCTTGGCTAGGATGGAAAGGTGACGGTGTTTCCAACCACACCTCTCTGAAAGTCTGCAATGCCCTGAGACAGAGCAGGGAAAAGAAATCGACCACTTGACTTTTCAGTTTGGGAGACCCATGTGGCTAGGAAATTCCAAATAAGCAAATTTCAGGAAAAGAGGCAATCATCAAGGTTCATTATCTTAATTTATTTTTTATTTAGCATGTCAGATATTTTGACAGTCATCTATTTGTATTTTGGTGATTTCTGTGATTGATTTCTGAATATCCTATTCTTGGGTCTCTCTTTTTCAAAATTTCTCTTTTTCCTTTGGATAGCACAACACAGCTTTGTGTCATCTCTGTAAAGGATACCAGCCCTTAGCAGCCTCTAGGAATCACCTCAGTGGGCTGACTGATGCCCACCTGCTTTGTCCCTGAACCACACAGCTCAGAAATGTCACATCCACACCCTCCTTGCCTCCTGAATGTCACCCAGACACAGCGTGGCGAGGACACCTGATGGGTTGTGCTGGCTCTGTGCTCAGCAGGGTGAGATTTGCCTGTTGTGTGCAGCAGTGCACCCATCTATGGCTGGGGCACAGTCCTGGGGTGCCTCCAATGCCTGACCATTTTCTGGCAAAGAGACCCAGTCTGAGGTCCATTAATGTGTGCTGGGCTGAGATTCCAGATGATTTTGCTCTCCAGACCTCTTGATCTTGGAAAACCCTCATCAGACTTCTCCCTGGGGAAGCTGGTGGTTCATAACCCTGAGGTGGGGAGTCTCTGGAATCCCAGGCTGTGTGCAGTATGGCTCTTACCCTCAGTGACTTGCTTGGATCTGCCTTCAGTTCCTGAGCCATGGGATCATGGAAAGACCAGCACTAACACAAGGAATGGGGCAGGAGATCATGACCAAGTCACAGTGGCCTCAGCCTGGTCCTGTTGAAGGTGTCATGAAACTGTCCTAAAATAATTACTTAAAGAGTAATTCAGCATTCCAGAGGGAGCAGCTAAACGACAAATTTAATTTGATTTTCTACTATGTCCTCTCATGTGCTCCTATTCACCCATGGACCCCATTAACTCTCTGTCAGCTTCCTGCTTCTGCTGTGGTTGAAAATGTCCCATCATTCCTTTTTATGCCTTTAGCGAATAGCTTTTCATTTTCTTGTACTTATTGTTCTTTCACATCCACTTTGTCAGACTGTGTTCTTTTGCATCTTCCTTAACTCCCTATCCTTTAAAGAAATTATTTTTATGTCTCAGAAATGTCACATGGTTTAATCATGTTGGCTTACTTTTTCTTTCTGCTTTGGATACATTTTATTTGATGAGTCTGCTGTATAGTGTCTCTAAACAATCTGACGTCATCTAAAAGTGCTTTACTGGTTTTAGCTACTGATTTCAATGAATTTCATTACTTCTATGTGATTTCCCTTTTTAAAGCCAAACGTTTAGCTTGATATTCAATCTCTGTAGTTCTTCTGAGAACTTGAGTCGCTTTTATCTTTCTCTCTCTGGCGTGAACTGTTCTGACATTTATACTGTTTAAACCTCGTATAATAGTATTTCACTAATTAGTTTTTTCTTGAAAGTTTCCCAGTTACGTAGATTGCCTTATTTGAATTCCAGCATTCTAGTTCATCATCCCTTATTTTCAGATCACTGCCATTTGTACCAAAATGGTTTTAAGAGTGGTTGTGGACTTGCTACTATTTTTGTGTGTTTTTTGTGTGTGTGCGCGTGCACATTACTTAATTAGGGCTTCATTTACAGAGATCTGTTTTTTCTGTTTTCACTTATCTGCATTATCTTCTGTCCTATCCTTTTTTCTTAACAGAGACGTTTGAGAGCTTCAACCAAACTGTGCATTCTTCCACCTCTCCCTTACCCTGTCTTTAATTTAAAACTCTTTTTAAACTCTGACTCCATTAAGTCTCAGATCCTTTCTGTCTTATTTACACAGATCTCATTTTTTCCTACATATGCTTCACTTTTCTCTACAACTTTCCCCTTTTCTAATAAACCCAGCAATGTCTATAACAACAGTTTTGCAAACTTCAAACATTTATTTTGCATACATAGAACTATTTAATATCACGTATCATTCATCTCCAGGTTTTGAAGGTCTCTCCCATGCTGCTCACTTGTGCTCTTCCCCTTGCCACAGTTAATAGCACAATCAGTCATGCTGGAATGTTACACCCAACCAATATTAGGAAATGCTCCCTCCTGCCTTGTAAATCCCTGGTGCCACCAGCAAGAGTGGAGGACGAGGCAGAGGAGGAGGAGGAAGAGGTGGAGGGGGAGGCATTCCAAGCATATGGATTCTCAGGCAAAGGAAATGAAGCTGGGTACGTCACACATGCTGCTTATTATGGTCACATTTGCTCATGGTGAAATCTTTCCCACTGAACAACGGCTGGGATTCTCACCATTTGCTGTTCCAGTGGGAATTTTGGGCTCCTTGGAGATTTCACCCTCATGCTGCATTTTCACAGTGCCTCTCAGTCAATCAAGCAGCCCCTTCCCTCTGCCCCAGCTTCCTCTGCTGTTCTTCCTGTCCCTCCTTGGTGCAGGCAAGGAGCAAGGTATCACACCAGCGTCTCTGCATTGTTGAACTGGAGCTCTTCCACTCTGCGAGGTGGGCTCTGCAGCAAAGACAGGCTTTGTGTTTACAGACTTCTCCTGTCTTTTAAATGCTTTCCTGTTGTGATGCATGGGACCGATCAAAACTGGGACTCACTGTCTCATGGACAAGACAAGCACAGGATGAGGGACAGAGATGTGATACACACTCAAGGAGAACAAGGGTGACGCCTCTCCTGTTTCCCTCTCTAGGTGCTTCCCAAGCTCCCACCATGCCGACTTCCCTCTGATCCATGACCACAACGCTGTGCGTCAGATGTCACCCCAGAGCAGCACAGCGCTTTCCCAGGAGATAAGTGAGGGGGTTTTTTGACTACACAAGAGCTCTCCTGAGCTTTCCCATGCTGGGAGGGAAGGTGGGAGGGAGGAGATCCGGCTTCCTCCCTGTCCAAGTGCCAGCCCCGTGGGCCTGCCACAGCACTGCTGGGAATATCCAGGGGCATTATGCAATTTGCAGAGGCGGTTTTTCATGCAGCCTGGCAAGGCAGGGTCTGATAATGGCTCTCCTTTTGTTTGTAGCACACAATCGAACTCATGATCTTCTCTCCAGTGCAGGCAGCCCACGGTGTTATGTCCTGTACTGCTGTGATGACGAGAACAGAGTTGTGCACAGGACAGGGAGCCCTGCAGCGCTTTCATCAGTGAATCACTGCTCCAAGTGCTCATTAGGCACAAATCATTAATGGTCTAAAAGGACTGGAATAATCTAGCTAGGCTCCCGGTGAAAGTGCAGATTGTCTCTTTTTCAGGAGGCATGGGAAACCCTTCTTAAATCTGTTTTTAAACTTGGAATTTGACTTCTGAGTAATGCCACTGATTTCATTTTTCAAAGGTCACGGGAGAATTCTCTTCTGCTATCTCCAAAGGGCATGACAAACGTTCCTGTAAAAAAATAATGAATTGTTCAACACAATGCTCTTAGCAATTACCTTGCCATAAAGGTATTTGCAGCAGGTACCATAAGATAAACCAGTTTGTTTCCTATTGTTTTTCAAAGAGGAAAAAATTGGGGTAAGGCTGTAGCCATTTGGTGGTGAGTTTGAGGAATAAATATAATTTGATGTATTTGCTGAATGTTTCAGTGGGTCTTAAAAGATCCTTTAATAGATTTAAAAGTCTATTTATAGACCATGCCTTTTAGAGGTTGGAAAATGTATTCACTTCTGTATTCTATGTATCTATTTAAATTGCATCCAAATTTAAAGTTTTCCATAACATTAATTTAGCACCTTTTCTGAATGCTTCCTCTCATGTAGTCTTTATTTACAGGATCCTGTATAATTTTCCCCAGTATCATTCTGCCTCCTGCATGAGAACTCTTTCACATTTTGGACTAAAATTCTCTTGTAACACGGTGGGCAAAGGAGTCAGCCATGCAAGAAATTAGAAGCAAAGAGTACAGTATGTTACTGAATGCAAATCTGGGTTTGTTTGGCAGGAGGGAAACCAAGCCTGCACCACCAGCAGCAGTGTGCTGGCCTGTGGGTGAGAAGTGTCACTGCAAATCCAGTTAGACAAGTGTGCGCCTGCCTCTCTGACCTCTTCCACTTGGCAGTCTTTTCTCTGCATTTTTGTCTGAAAGGCAAATGTGGGAATAAACAATGGGAACCAAACTGCCCCTCCAGCCTCAAGCTGGGCCCGATACATCCCAGTGCACATGCACTGGCTGATTGGCTGGGAGGGGGCAAAGAGAGAATTCACAGCTCTGGCATGTGGGTAAGTAGAGTCCAGTGCAATCAGCCAAGTGTTTTTCACCAGCATGAAATAAAAATGAGACTAGGGAGATGCAGCCACATTTGATGTAAAGGCTGTCTGTGGCTGTGTAATGGGCAGACATTCATATCTACTTTTGCTGCAGAAGAGGAAGCAGTGTAACAGCTCTCTGGAATGACTATCCCAGCAGAACACCTATTTTCTTGGGGCTGGGGGCTGAGATGTAGCCCCTGGCTGGAGAGAGGACATCCGTGTTGGATTTTCAGTTTCTGTTTGAAAATCTGGGTGACCTTTACTGCTCTAGCAATGCTTGTGCAAACAAAGCTCCCCACCCTGAACTTTGGTTCACACACCACTAGTAAAAAGAAAGATACTGTAGTTAAAGCATCAAGAAATAGGTACAAAGAGGAAAAACGTCTGTAGCTCTGCCCCCAAGTTCTCCTGCATATTCTCAGGTTAATATACAGAGTCAAGCTCCATAGAGCACTTTTTCTAGTGCCTGTTTCATTCTGTTCTGTTTGGGCTTTGCAAGAACTTTCATGTGGGGTAAACCATGACATCTTTATATTATGTGCATTTGTGTCCAACCTCGAAACGTTATTTCATTCCCTGAGGTGAATGCTGTTGTCAGGAGAATTAAGTGTCCCAGTCCCCTGGTAATTATTCATTAGGTAAGATTTAATGTGTGTGTGCAGGGCTGGCAGCTACCAGTGGATCCCACAGGAGACGTCTGTGAGCCAAGCTTATGTCAGCTTTAGGGTCAGGATGGGTGAGTAACCGGAGTTAAAATAACAAAACTAGAAGATCAGGAGCAGTTTGCCCAAAACTTAACCAAAACTTTTTCTTTTCATCTCGAGGCCAAACTTGCCATTCAGATCAGAAGGCTGGGAAGACTCGAGGTCAATTTGCACCCTCATCTAGAACAAATCACAGAGCTGCACTGAGGCAAAGCAATGTTTGGGATCACAAACCTGTGACTGTTCTACCCATATTTCTTGAGATCTGAAAATGCTTTGACTTCTTGCGGTTTTTTATACACTTGTTCCCCATCTGACACCAAGATTCCTGTTTTCCTGTTCAGAAGACTGCCTCTGCAATTTTTACTGCCTGAAAAAGAATTGTTTGCACCTTAGTTGCATGAGTTTAGCATGGAGAATGTCTGTTAGTGGATATAGGTACAAGTTAGGAACAGCAGACAAAACCACAGTGGACATTATACCAAAGAAATCAAATAAGTGGAAAGATATTAATTGGCTGGCAGTTAAGAGTGGGGGATTGATGAGATCTTAGACAAAATCCTGTTCCTCTGGGTGGACTCCCAGAGGAAAAGCCTATGACTGGACTGGTTGACGTAGGAACTTTACACTGGTGGGATAGACTGGACTTCGGGGCTTATTTAAAGTTAGTTCAATACAATGCAGGTGCTTGGGAGTTGTGGGGAGCAAACCTTTTCTTGCATGCTCCAGCAGTGAGGATGTACCAAAGGGAAGAGCACTGGTGACATTACAGCTCTTGGGGCTCTGGAGATTCTGCCTGTTTGGCTTTTCTGCCATCCTCTGCTCCATCTCTCTGTTATTCACCCACAAAATTACGTAACGTATCACCAGCTAGAACTGCATCTGCCTGCTTAATGGATGGCTCATTATCTAGGGAGGGAAACAGAGAGGGCAAAAGCTTTTATGTGCCAATAGCACTGCTGAGATGTTCATGTGCATTACAAGAGAAGGAAAGGGTGTAACACGTCTGTCCTAATTTATAGCCAGATGGGCTGAAAGAGTCAAGGTGTAATGAAGGTCAGCATAGCTGGGAATGGAGTGGAGGCAGTGGAACTTACTCTCTTGACATAAAAGCAATTAATTCTCCAACCAATTCCCTCTCTCATGCAGCAGAACAGAGTGAGGCAGTCCTCTCTATATTTAAAAGTCCTCCCACAGCTTTGATCTTTTCCATTTTCTGGAAATGTAAGCTTGCAAAGAGGGTCTGGCCTCATCTGGGATGATGTATTGGGCCATGTGGTGCCGGCCTTGCAGAGCAGCGTGGGCATGCCTGCTGTTCCATGTCCTGCGTCATTCTGGAAAGATCTCCAGTCACTCTGGTTACTGCAGTAAAGGCAGCATGCTGCTGCACTGCCCAGGTACCCTGCCTGCCTGGAAATGCCATGACATCACTTCTTCTCATAACAGGGGGTTTTGTCCACTTCCAGTCACACAGATGATATTTAGCTATGAATGAAAATGAAAAAGCAAATGAGAGGGAACAAAGTCTCCTACCAAAACTCCATCTCCAAGGACCTTAAAATGTGGAAGTATATAACTGTATGAGATTGAAAGCAACCCTTTAACCCTGCATACTCTTCAGCGTCAGATATATCCCATTCCTATCAGTAGATTACGGCAGTCAAATGTAGGGGATTTTTTTACTGATTGTTAAAATAAACACTTGTTTTGAACTCAGGACAGAGCTGTGTTGGCACCAGGTATCAGGCCCAGTTTCAGTAGAGCTTGTGGCAGATATGTACTGATTAAACCCTATAGTGGAGGGGTTTGTGCTGCCTGTGCTGGGAGGAGACCAGAATGTTGCTTTGGGTTCTCCCCAGACGTAAAAATCCATGAAGTTTTGCAGCTGTAGTTTCACTTCATTTTACTATCTGACTAACCTTCTTGTTATTTGATTTTCTTTTATTTCCTCTATATGCTTCCCACACAGAGAGTCAAAGATTCCAAGTTGTATTCTGAACAAGTTTTAAAATTAACTTCTCCCTTTATGTGAGGTGACCCTGGGTTTGGGTAATAAAATGTGCTGGGATTGTGGGTAGAAGGAAAAAGAAGATTCCTCAGTGGGGGTGAGTGCTGATGACTTTAACAAAGTCATGGTGTAATATGCTATTCTGCTGACTTTTGCCTTGTTTAATTACCTTCTGAATCCCAAGAACTGAACCGTGCCTCACCAGCTCATTATGTCCCCTGAGTTTGCTCTCCCCAGCAAATAGGTGCTTTCCCTGCAATCTCTGGAGGCTCTTTGTTGCTGTTCTGATACATCAAATGTGTTTGTTTTGCACATTGATGTTTGTGTTTTCCGCACTGCTTGTGTTTTCCAATTCCTTGGAGCACTGAGGATGCTGCTGAATTGTCAGAATCGTGGTAGGATGCTGACTTGAGATTACTGTCAATGGCTGCATTACGTTAGCAAAGGATATTTTAAGAAATACAAAAGATGTGGCCTTTGCTTTCTTGGGAGAGGAAGGGGGGGGAGAGAGAGAGAGAATGTGTGTTTATGAATGGGCTTAGACTGCAGGTCCCCCCCTCTTCAGCTGGAAATGACTGCCAGCCTCTCCACATTGCAGTCAGAGTAACGATGGCTTCTGATTTGTATTTTGGGGCTGCTCTCAGTGTGCTTGGCTCACCCGTGCGTGCAAGGCAATTATTCTTCCTCCTGAAGAGCTCCTCACCTCTGTCCTGGAGCATCTGAAACAGGCACAGCCTTCACGGACACAGCAGTGGGACTTGCAGCATCACAGCATCTTTGTGCAGTTGCAGATCAGAGCTGCTGTGGTCCCATTCCCTCCTTCGAGCCAGCACTAGCACTGTGGCTGGAAAATTAGTCACTTTGGGAAACAGAGCTGGGTGAGAAGTAACGCTGCTAGGGAAAAAAGTAATTAATTCCCTGTCCACTTCCCTTTTGGAGGAAAGTGTGGCCAGGGCCGGGGAGGAGTTGGCACCTTAGTCTGCCCTGCTACCTCCAGAAATTCTTGAGGAAGAATATCAAAGAGGAGGATATTGACTGCAAATCTTCTGTCTTTAATGAAAAGGAGACTTGTGCAGAGCCCGTATCTCTGAATCAAAGGGAGCGAGCTCTGTCCCTTCCTCCCCGTTGTCAGGCCATCAGAAGGTAGTTGGCATATCCCTTATTAAAGGAAATGTGGTCCTTCCCTTAAGCTTGTCTGCTCGGTGGTGTTCTGTAAACACAGATCAGGAAGGTGTCGAAAATCCTATCCTATTACCAGTATTCAACAGCAAATGAAACACCCTCAAGCTTAACATATTATCATTTCATGAATTTACAATTAAGGACCTAGATAAGATTAATTACTTCCAAGGTGACTCTTTACAATTGTCTCTTTATAATGGAGTTTGCGACCAGCCCACTGTGGCTTTGTCACCGGGAGAAATCACAGACAATTTAACAGTTGGATAGAAAAGGTTTATTTAACCAGCCTTTTTCTCCTTCCTTTGTAGTTCCCTTAAGAGAAAAAAAAATCCCTAGGAAAAAGCACATCCAACTGATAGTGAACTTGAAAAAGAAATGTCTACAACTGGGGTATTTACTTTATTTCTGTTGCTCCAAGTAAAAATATTTTAGGCATCATGTTCCTCCAAAGCCTCTGAGTGGATGAAACGTAGCAATATTGTAACAGAAAAGATCTGTACATGCTGCATAGAGTGACCAGATCTCTGACAGATTTTTTTTCTGTAGAAAATGCTGAGACAAGAAGAAGAAAGGAGACTGTGAATTCTACCACAAAATATCAATTGCATATTTATTTGTTTGTTAATCTGCCTTATGCCCAGCTGAAAGGGACCAACCTGAGTCCAACAAAAGTGCTGGCTCCCAGCTGATGGGAAGACTGTAAAGCAAAACCCAGCATGCCACAAGGAGCAGGATATAGATGGGTAGGATTTCCCCAGAGGAGATGTCACTGCCTAAGAAAGAGCCCTGTTACTCCTGCTCAGGCAAAATGCTGATGTTAGTGTGAGAAGGAGACAGACTCTCTGGTCTGCTATGGGCTGTATACCTCAACCACAGCTTGACCAGAAAGGCTACATTAGTTCTGTGTCTGCTCCTGGCCTTCCAATATACAGACCAGGAAACATTATCTTTAGATGTACATGTTAAATTTATCCCACATGAGACCATCGTTTCTTTTTTCTTTCCCAAGGCAGCATTCAGGGAAGTTGATTAGTAGTCACTTTGCTTGGGGGTCAAAGTTCAAGTAATAAAAACTCCTTAGCTATACCCTTCAAAACCAACTGCAAAAGCTGAGATTTCAGGGTGGCTGTTTTTGATAGGTGGCCTGTTCTGAATTTCAAGGCTTCTGACTGCCCACATTTTTCAGTCTGTGGAAGTAGAAACCTGTGGTTTTACTGTTGGTAATAACTCCTGAGGGTCTCAGCTCTTGCTCCAACTCCTGAGAAGATGGGCTTCCTGGAAGACCCCTTATATCACAAGATTTGTGGTAGAACCTTGTTTAAGCTTCTGAATTGTAATGCAAAAGCCCGCAGGAGTTACATGGGAATTGTGCAACTCTTGCAATCCTTTCCCATTTTCTAATGAGCTCTTGTCTGCTCCCTGGTTTCAAGATCAGGAAGCAGTTCACATTTCTGAAATATCAGCAAACCCTCCTCCACAAAACTGAAAATGTTTTGAATATTAAAATGAGGGTGAGATTTTTCAAGTTTTCCTGGGGGAGCAGAATGACTTCTCCCCACTATGATGGGAAGAGACTGTTTTGCTACAGTGCCTGGGCAGCTTTGCTTGGGACATCGTAACTGGGACTTGTCAATCTGTCACAGGCTGAGAAGGGGCAGCAGCAGAAGACTTGTGCTGTGAATGCTGGCCATGAACATAGAGAAATCAGAGACCTCCTGAGATGGTCTTCTGTGGGTGCCTGATTGCAGCTTGTTCAACTGTAAATCAATCGCTGTAGTTAGCAGCTCTGCCTGAGAGGCATCTGTAGGATTGACCCATAACAAGGCTTCATAATGCATTGGCAGCATTTTTTTACTGCATTTTGACAGAACACTTGCATCACATCGTTCCCATGGCATGACTTGTTTATCTCTGGATGAGGATTAGCACAGCACTGTACCATGGTCTAGCATAGCTGAGTAAGTGGGTTAGTGTAATCCTCCTGAGGATTGCTGTCCTGAAGGGATTCCTGGGAAGGCTTCATGCTTGTACCAGGCTTTTAGATGATTTCAAATTAGATTTTTGGGAGGGCTTTGTGGAATTTTATGTGATGCAGTCTGTCTCCAAGACATCTGGACAGTAGTTGAGTCAGCAAAGGCCATTGCAGAGCATAAAGACAATTAGTATTTGTGTGTGAAGAAAACACTACTGAGACAACAGATGATCAAAGTATGACTCTGACAAACGGGCACCCCAGTACAGAATTCAAACAGGGTCCTGCCTGGAGAGTTGTGTTTGCTGTTGATGTCTGGCACTTACAGATGTTGCTCCTCAATATATACTTGTTTTGCATCAAAGTACTTGCAGAACAGCAAATCATGTGCAGCACTGCTCTTCAGTAGGGAGATAGCATGCTGCCACGGCACTGTCCAGACACTTGGAAATCTTTATCCTAGTGTTTAGAAGAAAGAGCAAACTAGAGTTTCTCAAAGCCACAGTAATTTGTATCCTACATCTTCTCTTCTTTTTTGCTATTAATTACTTGGTGAAATTCTCTGGTCTGAGTTATGTAGGAAATTTGGTCCCAGTTCATGCATCTCAAGTGCAGAAGAGACCTTTGAATTAAAGTTACTAAACAATGTTTTCCAGCAGGAAAGGAAAGCAAGCAGTACCACTCTGTCTTAGAAGCACATTTTTAAACTAAGAAAGTCCTACACAGTAACAACACAGAAATTATAGTAGCTGCAATAGGAGCCTTGATGCTGAGGGAGATTTTAAGCAGTCCAGATCTAAAGCATATCCTTGTGCCCCTAGCAAGGATGCAGACTTCTCTCCCACACACCTCAGTCACTCATGAAAAGCCAAGTTCTGGAATTTTAAAAGGCAAAAATATTACAGCAACAGCAACAACAAACATAACAGTCAGATGTTAAATGGTTCCTAATGATCTTATCAGCGAGTTGTATAATTAGGCTGAAGGAGAAAGAACACTCAACATTCTTCAAGACCTAGTCAGTTATTTTACTGTCAGTCATGAACCTTGACCTTTCTGAAAAACTTTCTGTTGCATTGGGGATTGTGAAAAATCTAGGTGCCCTTTTCTCACAGTATTGCAAGCCTCCCTGTGGATCATCTTGTCAAATTATTTAAGTCTGCTCCCGGTCATTAAGATTTTCAGGCTGGTTTAAGAGGTTTCCCCTCCCCATCCGTGCTCTGGCCATGCCCACGCACCTCTGTGTACTGTTCCCCCCACTCAGGGCAGGCGTGGGTGGCGTGTGCTGTGACTCTAACTGCTGAAATAATCAGAGAGGATTTTTAGGAAGTTACAAAGAGTGGTTTAACCTGGGTTCACATGGTGCCCCAGTGAGAGAAATAACCCAGCAAGCTAAACCAGATCATTTTCTCCTGGATTAATGAGCTGAAGCAGGTCTTATGGGCCCCAAAACCAAGAGAAGGCAGTGGGAACTTCTCCCAGGAGAGAGAATGGGAGCAGGGACAAGCAGGGATGGGAGGAGGAAGAACATTTCACGCTTTTGGCCGCAGCAACTCCACTATGACGCGTCATTTCACCCTCTGTTGTGCCGTTGGGGTTGAAAATAGCCCTGCTAAAATAAAACAGGCTGTGGTTTGGGTTTGGGTGGATTTTGCACGATCCTGGATCAGCTCCAGAGCACGGTTCCACCACCTCTTGCACCGGTCGCAGCAGAGGAAGTGATTTTGGGATGAGGGAAGCAAAGAGGGGGAAGTGAGACGGCAAGGGGGGATACTGAGCTGAGGGGAAAGGGAGTGGGATTTCTCAGCCTGGCTCAGTCAGCGGTGACTTCAGCCGTGTTGCACAGACCCTTTCCTGCCGCAGCAGCGGGCACTCAGCCCCACCCCGCTGGAGCCGGGCCCGGACGCGGTTCCTCTCGGAGCCGCAGGGTCTGGCCCGTCGGAGCCTGTCCCGCTGGACGCTGCCCCTGCCCCGCTGGACACTGCTCCGGCCCCGCCGGACACTGTTCCGGCCCCGCCGGACGCTGCCCCTGCCCCGCTGGACACTGCTCCGGCCCCGCTGGACACTGCCCCTGCCCCGCTGGACGCTGCCCCTGCCCCGCTGGACACTGCTCCGGCCCCGCTGGACACTGCCCCTGCCCCGCTGGACAGTGCTCCGGCCCCGCTGGACAGTGCTCCGGCCCCGCCGGACACTGCCCCGGCCGCGCTGCACGCCCTGTCCTCCGGGTCTCCCCCGCCGCTGCCCTGACAGAGGCGCTGATGTGAGACGGGCTGCGAACCCAGCGTGCCACTTCCTCTGGAAATAGAGGCGGTCACCTCCTCCTCCACCTCCAGTGGCAATTGCCGTGACCTGAGCCAGACCTCCTCACTCGTACTAAAGGGGCCTGACCTTTGGGACCATTGGTAGCATCTCTTGCAGCCAGTTAAGCTGAGACTCTCTGGAGGTTGCACTTCGGTCAGTTCTGAGCTGCAAGGCTTGAGAGGAAACAGTGACTGTTTTACTAAACTTTACACCTTTACAGAAGGTCAGACTTAGTCCACTGGCCTTCAACAGTGATGTGGGAGCACGTTCAGTTTCCATTTCACTGCTAGTTGCCAAAATGAAATATCCCCATAATGTTTCTATCACAACCCTTATTGAAATTCAGGCTTTGATGCAATTGAACTTTGAAGAAATTTGGCCCTGCTTGTGCTGTGGCTTATTTCACTATTAAAAGTAATTTTAATTTCTTATTGATGATTCCTGTTACTGTTCCCAGCTCATGGTCCTTTATACATCACTGCAATGTCTAAACATGTTAAGTTTTGCCTCATGCCTGTAAGAGAGAGGTGTCCCTTTCACCCCATAGTTTGGGAAATGGAGGCACAGATCAGCTACTTTCAAAGTCAAGTTGGGCATGCCCCATCCCTGGTGTGGATGCCCGACCCTGGAATTGCTCCAGGCCAGGTTGGATAGGGGTCTTTGAGCAGCCTAGTCCAGTGAAAGGTGTCCCTGACCATGGCAGGAGACTTGGAGCTAGAGAATCTTTAAGGTCCCTTTCAATTCAAATCATTCTAAGATTCTATGATTAACTAGAGCCCTGGGTTTAGATCCTTTCTTGGCCATGGACAATCTTCATCACCTCAGGTGTGTGCCTTTGGATTTTAATCTGGTCTTAAGTGACTACCTATGGTTTAAAGTACCAGACTCTCACCAAGTTAATCTAAGTACCTAGGATCCCAGACAGTTTCGAGTAGCTCATGGGCACTTTGGACAAAGCATCAGGTACCTTTTTGTATTCTAGGAGGAAAATCTGAGGTCAGAAAACAAACTTTCTCAGGGAACAGGGGAAAGGACCTGAGCTCCAGCCTGAGAGCATGTGCTTGAAAGAATGGCTGATTAGCTACGGTGCAAACTTTATTCTTCTCTTCCCGCAAGAGTTCATATACGTTAGGCAGGAAAGACATCTCATTTGATATACCAACTCTGTGTATGTAGAAAAAATGTCAGGACCAGGACTGAAGGTTTGAATCCAAGAAGAGAAATCCCATTTGTGCAGCAGAGCAGGAGCTTGATTTTGGTTATGATTTCTTCCCACTAGCTGGTCCAGATAACTATATGACATATCAAATCAAGTAATCCTCCTTTATGTAATATGTAAATTAATTTACAGCCATCTCTTATGGCAAAGAAAATATACACTGTGTGTCCTCTGTTTACTATTTTTTAGGAGTGCAATCAGCAAAGTTTTAATCAGCTGGTTACCTTAACAGCCTCAGAGAAGGCTGTGCCTGCTTTCCTCCTCCCAGACCATGTACCCTGCTCCTAGAAAGTGCCAAGCTCTTGTGTCAGAACGAAACAAGAAGGTAAGGTGAAAAAGTGTAAGGTCATCCAAGCTCCACTTCCCCACAAACAGGCATCTTAAGTTATGAACACAAGCCCCAGAGAAGAGAGGCTGCCCAGAGAGAGGGGCAACAGGTGGAGCAAACGTGGAACACATGCTGGCAAATCCATTTTGGACAAGTATTAGCACTTCATCTGGAGCACATGGCAGTGTATCACTGTTCCAGCTGCTGAGGCTTTGAGCCATCTTGTGAAACTCGTTCAAAACCCTGGAGGAGGATTTAGCTCCTCAAGCTCCCCAACCTGTTTCAGCAGGGGTTTGTGGGCAGTCAGCAATTATTGACAGGGCAGGGTGATGACCTAACGCCTGTGCTGGCATGAAGAAGAGAAGCTGAGGTTTGATTTAGGCCTCTTTTTAGGAACTATTAGCAGTGTTTGCCTTTTTCCCTATAAAATACAAAGTGAAGATGCAAACCAACTCACACGCGCACACACACACACACACACACACAGGCGATTGACTTGTTTTGCTTTAAGCGCTTTATCCCAGGAACCTACCTACACAGCTGTGACATCTGGGGTGCCTTTGGGATTTCATGAACTGTAAAGACATGTCTGGTACTATGTGGCATCCTCAAAAATCCCTGTGCTAAGCAGAGGAAATGTAAAGCTAGAAAGTAGGTGGTGTTGGAAATGAATAGACCAAGGGGAAGGGAAGGTACAGGGGAAGAGGAAGGGGAAGAGGAAGGGGAAGGGGAAGGGAAGAGCTTTTGGATGCCATTCAAGATAAGATGGCTGGATAGGGGCCCCATGGGAGTATGCCAGGAGAGAGAGAGCAGAGCTGCTGATGGACAAGTAATGCTGTGACAGGAAGCCAGTGCTGTCTGTGAGCTTGGAGAAGGAAGTGTAAGGGTTAGGGTTAGGGGTTTAAGGTCTTGAGCCCAATGCTTTTCCCTGGTGAAAGACAATTTCCCTTCCTTAGTGATACAACACTTCCCTCTTATCCACCTAGTCCACAGACATCAGTCAGTGCCTGTGCAACTGAGTGACCTTTGCAGGGAGAATTATAGATGGCTTCATCTTTTATGTGCAAAGTAGGAGTAAGACATATCCTAAAGGTCAGGAGCTGGCTGGCCGTGTTGGGGTTTCACGTCTCCTGTGAACCCAAACGCTTCATGGCAATATGAAATGGGAGCTCACAGGTGGGTTGCTGCCAGAGTCCCGCTCTGGGAGCCTGTACCATGAGATGGACATCACCACTTGCGGGAGGTTCACAGTGTGGGATTACCTGGGGCTGGAGACCAGCACAGGCAGTGGATCCAGGATCGTTCTCTGCGTTGTCTTCTGTGCCTGTCACACCTTCTCTCATCCTTTTCCTCCCCAGCCATAAAACTCAGCCATGTACCTGTGTGTGCCCCAACTTTATTTACTACCCCAGCAGTACAAGGATGGGCAGCAGGTGAGATCCTTTGTGCCAGTGCCAGCACTAGCCCCACTTCTCTGGGTCTCAGTGAATTGGCTGGTGACATGTCCCCCAGCCTTACAGACCAGGAGAGAGAGCAAATAAATTAGTCTGAGATTGACTTTGCACACTGCACCTCCTCATAGAAATATTGCAAGCAAAACATTTAATTTTAAAAAATGTCCACAATCTAAATAACAGCTGCTCTGGGCTAGTTTACTTTGTGTTGTAGCTGTGTGTTTATTTAACATGTAACTTTAGGCTACAGCATTCACTGCCCATGGGTATTGCCACAGCAACAGCAGTAGCACATGCCACATTTTCTGCCTTCTGAAATGTAAAGCCCTGTCTCACAGAAGCTCAGACATGCCCTGGCTGATGGGAACCTCATCCTTCTGCATGGCGGTTTAAAAATAGCACTTACACACAGAGCAGGCTCAGCTTTTCCCTGTTTCTCCAGTTTCCTGCTAGCACAGCTGGATGTTTTTAGACCACGTTAGGGATGTCCCAGGAGCTGTGGAAGGGGTGACAGTGTTGGGACCAAACAAAGGAGGTGGAAAGAGATATGACTAAGCAACTATCAATTGTAGGAGGTAGTTCCAGTATCAATTTATTATTGCACATTTGATCCTCTGCTGCAGATTTCTGTGTCATCATTCTGGTGCCAAGCGATTGTATCTTTATGCACTAAAAAAAGATGGGAAGAGGTTATGCTGACTCAATGTTTTTAAGGCCGGAGCAAAGTCAGAAGAAACTAAAGATGGTTACCTGCATCTGAATCATGTAGTGCTGTGGTTGCAACAGGCAGGGCTCTTCTCTTGTGGGGGATGCTTCATCATTTCAGACAGATAATTTGTGACTTGATCCAACTTTCAGTCATAATGGTAGAAAATTGGTAGGTCTTTTTGGAGCCTGACCTTCATGAGCATCGCTATCAGAGAGCTCATTTGCAGTCATCATAGAAAAACAATCTCAGGTGCTAATGCAGAATTTACTGTGCACAGCCATAGTAAAAAAAGTTTTGAGAAGCATTGATCTATGGTGTATCCTCTCCTGCTTTGTGACCTGGTCCAAGACACTATCAGCCATGGTCCTCCCTTGACTTCCTCAGGGGGTCTCTTCCACAGGGCACCAGATTTGAGACACAAAAGGGCAAAGAACCAGAGCAGCTTCTATACAAATCACCAAGTAGAAAAGCTCCAAACAGCTGGGAGGGGTCTCCAGGCCCTGTGACATCTGGGGTGGCACAGGAGTGGTGATGAGGGAGCAGTCATTATACTAGGGAGAATCAGATTAAAATATCAAAGCAGTTTGTAGAACAATAGAGTATGCTTTTTCACACAATTTGTCTTGCACACTGTGGTGAATGAAAAATGCACTTTAAATATGAAATAGTATCTTTGGTTCAGGAAGTCTCTGGTATTTCTGGGGAAGTGTCACTACAGGCTTTCCTGTCATTTACATCTTTCCTAGGCATCTGTCATGGCCTGCTGTCAGAGACAGGACGCCTGCCTTCAATGGCCAGACAGGTTGGCTGCCCTAGGAACAGCCTGTCCCTGGCACAGGTACAACACCCCACTTCAAAAATCACCATCTTCCCAAAGCTCATTTGCAGTTCCCTGCTTGGGGGGAAGCTTTCAGTGCAGAATTTTGCTCAGTGGTGGCAAGGAAGTTCATCCCTCACGGAAATCTTCATGTCATTGGAGTGGGATATTTGAGGGTTGGGAAAATCTTGCTGGATGACAGTGTGGGCTATTTCTGCACAACCTGGTTCTGAGCTAGCCAATGAGCCTGACCTCTCATGTGTGAATGGAGTGATGTTTTGCTAATGTGTCAATTTTCATAAGTTCTCATAGCTCTGGACTCTTCAGACAATGTAAGAGAAAGGCCCTGCCTGTTTTGTCAAGGGCTGCATAAGAGTCTGCAGGACACTGTTTGGAGATTTGCTAGATTTTCTTCCTTTTACAAGAAGACAAATACAACCAGGAAAGCCTCGGTCACTTTGGAGACTCTGTGCCCTATGGTATAAACCCAAACTTTCCTACACCATCATGGGTTTGGATTCAGAGGGGACAGTTTGGTGCATGCAAACACAAATTTGGCATCAGTACCACAACCCTTCTAAAGTGATCATTTCCCCTGGACTTTTCAGATATCTCTGTTCTTCACAGGCTCTCAAGATTGAATTGAGACCTCCAGCCTCCCTCACCAGTCCCCTCCATTTTGGGACTCTTAAATATCAGCTTCTGAAGAGAAAACAAGCTGCCCCATTGACAACAGAATCTTCTGGTATTGCCCAAGGAGCAGCATTAGGGGAAGAGCCAGCAAAGATGAACCACCACTGCTTTTAGACCAGCAAGTGAACAAGATTCTGCCGCTCACAAAACCACAGTGGTGTCAGTAGAGCAGTGGATGTTTCAGACAGGTGACAGGATAACCCATGAACCAAGGCAAAATTCTGCTGCAAATGACATCTGTTGACAGCCTGAAGTATTTTTAAAGTGAAAAGAGCTTATTGTTGTTGTTGTTGTTGT
>VYZR01056964.1:14741-33607 GCA_013400675.1 Oxylabes madagascariensis
TTTTATTTATTTACACTGTAAGCTGTTTAACTGGGGCAGGGACAACTTATTTTTATGGATTTGCATACGGCATTCAAACCACAGCTCTTATATTTCAATGGAGCACTCGTAGGTGCTTCCATAAAAGAAGAAAAGTGAAAAATCCTACAGGGATGTGCAGTGAGAAAGTCTAATGGTTACTGAAAAGGGCAGTAATCCAAGGATAAGTGACATCTAGTACAGCTCTGTGGCAGTGACAGAGGCAGCAAATAAGGCACTAACAGCACTTGTTAGCAAAGGAGCAATTACAGCAGCAGCAGCTGTGAGAGAATGTGAAATCTCTGTAGAAAGGTCCGTGCCTCTACCACACCTCTTTGTCCGTGAAAGCAAACGTGACACTGAGCTCCCCTATTGCTGCACAAAGAAGGAAGATGGCAGAAGCAAGTCAGACATTGTTGTGGGTCACTTCAAACTGCAGAGAGCTCCAAAATATACCACCTTTCTTAAACCTATGTCTGGGCAAGCAGCAGCAGTTCGAGCTTGTGGCAATGGTGTTTGAGGCATTCAGACACCACAACAGCGGCTGCCACGGGTCTACTCAGGCTCAGAAAGTGTTTTACAGAGAGCTGCCACTGCCAAACTCTTGTTCCATTTTCATGTGAGGGGGATTAGACTGCAAGGATGTCATGCAGTGAGAGAGACTCCACGTCAAAATAAGAGGCCATAAAGGACCGGAAAAGTAGAAATCCTTTTACCCCATTTTTGTTTAGGAAGAGACAAATTACAGAAAACAATGCATCACAGTGGGGCCATCTAACCCTTGGGAGACAAGATGGCAGTTTTGAAGCACTTTTGTGGACAAGTTCTGGCACCTCTGAGCCCCATGAGCATAGCAGGTAGCAGGGCTCAGGGTCCACCCAGGCACAGGGACACTGGAAGGCCTTGGGCTACGGCTTTGGAGTAGGATATCTCTGTAAGACTGTCTGCATCCCTTCTAAATCTCCTTATGGACTTATTACTTGGGAGATCCCTCTAAACAGTACCTCAAAGTACCTCATCCTAGGCATTAATATGGCTGCCAGCCCTGTGATAAAGCTGTTCTGTAGTCAAAGGAGTGAAGACTGCAATTAGTTGCTCATCTTTCAAGCCTTTATTTTGAAGAAGGTAACACTCCCAGTTATAAGCAAAATGATTAAGACACCAGAAACTGCGGAGCTGATGAGTAAATAATAACCATATGACTCATTTCCTAACTCAGAGATGCCTGGAAACTGAAATTAGCAAGTCACAGAGCAAAAGGCTTAATCTTTGAGGGGTTTCATCTTGTGTTTTTATTGTACATAAAAAGAGAAAAGTCTGCAGTGCCTGGGCCTTGTGACAGGGTCTTCCCAAGATAGTTTGTGGAGGAACCTGCATTTTGTTATATTAAAGGCCATGCCTTACAGTGCTTAAAACCACCCCTTAGAGCACAGTGGATGGCCAGGGGTCTGCAATGCACCTTCCTGAGCTGTTGGCACCATGGGTCTCTCTGTTCCTGGGCACTTCCTACTTTCCCCACTGCAGGTCACCACTGGTTTGGGCTGTATTTATGGAAACAGTCAGATGGATCAGGATGGACCTTAAACCCAAATTTCCTTGGTGCAGGAAAGCTGAGCTTTAAAGGGTAATTAGAACCTGAATTAGAAGAAACCACCAAGTCAGAGAACCCTGCTTATGTTCATGAGTGAAGGTGGCTGGTCTCTACCAGCTGCTGACACCAGCCTGCTTTTCTTTGCAAATTTGTCAGTTCACAAATGGGCCTCAAGGATTTAGGAACTAAATCCAATGCACTTTGCAAATCTTGTGTATCCCTTAAGATGCAAAAAACCCTAATTTTGAGGGTGAGTAGTACATAAGTGCTATATACAGTTCATGTTCATCTCTGAGCAGGAAAAAACATATTAGAATATTTAACCTAATCTGGCATTCTAGAGGGAAGCCTTACCTTGGTTGTATCCACAGAAATTTGTTACAAGAGTGAATACATGGTACAGAAACCATTCATCTCACCTTGAAAACTTGCAGTCCGGATTTGAGAGGTTAAGAGATAAAATCTTGAAGCAGGTAAGAAAACTACTTCATCTGAATGTAATTTGAATGTCCAACAGAATGTCACTGTATCCCAAGTCACCCAAATAAATGTCTGCTCAGAAATTAGACTCAGAGAACATTATTCAGAGTTTCAAATTAAGGAATATAAAAAATGGAAAGGGCCTACATTATTCATAAAGGCTGGCTCAGTGAAAGACCCAAAGAACTTGAGCCTTCAGAAACTTCAGCCAGCAATGATCCTCTGTGCAAAGCCATTGGACCCCATAAATCACTCAGCAGCAGTGGACTTCAACACACACAGCAGAGAAGCCCAGATAAAAAGAGTAAATATTTAAGAATACAAAAAAATCAATAACAGACCTGAGCAGCAGAAGATTGCTTCCAAATGTATGAATCAGTTCCTTCATTCTTATGTTCGCATAGTGCTCACTTGTTTTCAAGAGTTTATAGAAAATAACATCCTTTCAAATTTGAGGAGAACAAACTGTACCAAAACCATAACCAAAACATGGTTTACCTACAATTTCAGCAATTATCAAGTGTGTTATTTTGAGTTAGTACAATTTTTAACA
Source organism: Oxylabes madagascariensis (assembly GCA_013400675.1). NCBI lineage: Eukaryota > Metazoa > Chordata > Aves > Passeriformes > Timaliidae > Oxylabes > Oxylabes madagascariensis. The sequence goes on from VYZR01056964.1 coordinate 17,384, forward strand.
AGAGCTTTGCAGACGTTTTAGATATTCTGGTAATTCTAAACAGGCACGATATGAACTTGTCTGTATTTGCAGCAGAAACAAAGACGTGTCAAGGTCCTGTTTACCTCTCTGATTGTGCTCTGGAGCTGCTCACCTGCCTCTCCAGCCTCACAGCCCCAGGAGTCCCAGCACAAGCAGAAATGGGAGGTCTTCCATCCTCATGCCTTTACTCCGGCTTCAGAACTGAGACTTGCTTTTTATCTTGAAGCATTTTCCCCAACTGGCCATCCCCCACTGGTCCTTCCAAAGACTGTATTCCCAATCCATGACTTAGCTGCCCTTCAACCATTTTCCAGTTATCACCTCCCAAACCTAGGAATGAGGTAGCAGCAAGAAAACCACAATTTTTACTTCAAATATGACATCAGCCAAATAACCCAGACCACAGCTTTCTCTGATACATTGTCTTTTTCTTTGCCTTCATCTGACCATGGCTCTAGCAGGCCTGTTATACAGTTGTGTGCCCATCTGTCTTATGTGTATTGCTTCTTTCCTAGATTTCTGGTGAAATTCCTGGTTTGCACTAGCATGACTGTGCATACATAGCCGGCACAATGCAAGGAAATTAGCCTTTCATCCAAGGTGACCCAGTTACCTTTCTCCCTCTCTTTTTACTGCACCTTTCAGAGGTGGAAACTTTATCTCAGTTTGACTCCAGAAGTTAGTTGAGCATCTTAAACATCAATGCTTCATCATCCCCATGCTCAGAGTTTGCAAGAATGCAATTTCAGCACATCTGTCAACTGCATCTCCACAGACTGTAGAGGGAGCATAGATTCCTAATTCCGGCACCTTTTGTGCCCAAGATTAGTTTATATGAATCCATCTGAAATACATAAGTTATTTAATAATTACTGTATTTCTGTGGGCTTATCCAGCACCCAGGAGAATGGGTCTGCAGCTATTCTGGAATACAGATAAAAATAACAGTGTGCAGAAGTTGCATGGCTCATGTAGAGGTGCAGAGTCTCAAGCCTTTGTAGGAAAACTGCCCTGGGCAAGGGGTGCTTGGCAGGCTCAAGGGAGTTCTGCATCTCAGAGCCTCACCATCAGATGCAGGCTTCATGGAAAGCAAATATACCGGGTCTTTAAAAGGGGTGGCTTTGGATCCTAAATTTTCCTACCTGAGCAGACAAGTGAGCACTTGATAAGAGCACTTGTTCTCTACACCCCATTACCAATCGTGAGGGGATGTCAATATTCAACATGATGGAGTCTTTTCACCACTATGGATAGGAGCAGTACCTTCATCTGTATTTCTGAGCTCTGGAGTCGCATCTGCTTTTTTTTTCTGTACAGTAAGACAGCCTGCACAGCTCAAGGATTTTGTTTTGTTTGTTTAAAACCTGCTTGCAGCCACAAAGTGTTGAAATTCACACTTCATTTCAGCTGCTGAAGCAACACTCTGGGATGACATACCACAGAAGTGAGGCCAGCTGATTATCAGAGAGAGATATATCATAAAACTAAATAAATGACAAAGAAAAATGGGCCACTCTAAAAGCAAATAAAAACAGTGCAAGGCAGTAGCACAAGCAAACAAAGAAGCAAGGAAAAAAGTACAAGAGCTCACACCACTCTTTCAGGCCACAAAAATACTCAAATAAGGGCAGCAGTATTCAGTGGAAACTACACAACAGCACTATAGTCCAGCTGCTTTATTCTTCTCTTATAAAAATGGATCTAATACTAAACATTGCAGATCCTTGTTAGAACATGAGGAACTAATGCTGGCCGCACACTCTGAATCACAGTGAGTATCTATCTGCATTTAAATTTACTGGACTTTGGACAAATTGACCTAATAGCTAAAAATACAGTCTAGTTCCCATTTCTAAAATTCCATTTCTGCCCATCCTTACAGCTCACAGACAGTGATGGTTTGCTATGAAGATACCAATCCCCTCTCTTTCCAAAAGAGATGTGATGCAAGCTCTGACTGATTGGCGTGGACAGATATTCAAGCAGACAGTTCTCTGAGCTATCCGTTCTCAACTTCTGCATTGCCTGGACATGATGACAGGAATCTAGAAATTAATTACCTTGCAATTTTCCTTCCTTAAAATTATTTTGTAAGACTGACTTCTGTCTCCTGCTGTAAGACTGTGGGAACACTACTACTGCCTGTGTTTGGTCCTGAATGGCAGTGGCAGCAGCAAGCACTGAAAGATGTTATCTTCTTGCTGCCCACAGAGATAAAGCAAGAGAAAATAAAAAAGGGTGGATTTTAACATCAGAATTACCACAGATATCGTGGCTTCTCTAAAAGATATAAAGTTTCCCACACTGGAAGTCTGATTTAACAGAAATATCATCCAAAGATAAACTGATAAGTGGCTGTATCTAGTTTTGCATAGGCAGCTGCCTAATACCATGCAGCCAAAGCTGATTAGATTGAAGGATTTCCTACAACACATGTAGATGAACCCCTTACAATATGAAATTGAGGGTTTTGTCATGCATAAAACCAAATTCAAGCATCCACATCCACAAGTCAAGCATGGAAAATTACAATGATTCTCACATAGTTATATCACTACATCATTTAGAGACTTCACCAAATACTGCTAATCTTGCAACACATTTGGCAATTCAGATAGTGGAAATAAAGCAACTCCATAAAGTAGGGATATCCCCAGTACCCAGCATATGTATCTCCCTAAATCAGTTGCATTTGTTTAAAATAAAATAACCAGCAGGTCTGACTTAAGAGCACATACTCCTTGAAAGTGAAACAAGTTTTCTCAGAGAAGTGCTGCCTCATAACTTGTGCAAAAGCTATAATTCCATTTAGCTGGCAACTTCATCTTGACAAGAAATAAGTACAAATATATTTTCAAAATTTTTTGTCCATGAAAACAAAAAATGCCTACTAGCTCATTAAAAACAAATCTTGCTAGACAAGACTTCTGCAAAACTCACGGTGGTAGTAAAATTATGTTCATTATAAGTTGAACACTTCACCTAATAAAGTGTCATAGGAATTTGTAACAAGTGGAAGAGCTGTAGAGGCAAATTTGAAAAATCAATTTGTTCACTGATAGACTAAATAAACTATGTAAACAGAGGAGCAAGCTTACAAGCTTACAAGTTTGTAAGCTTATTTTCCAAACAATGCTACATTTTTTCCCGTACATCATGCATTGTTTTTGTCTCATACTCATTTTCCCTGTTCTCAGACCAGGAGCAGCACTCTAGCAAAACAGCCTAGTTGTGACCACCATTGATAAAGCCCTTTCAATTTGAAAATCATGACCCTATCTCTTGGAGTCATTGTGCTCCACAGAGGGGGTGACCCAATCTGGGACAAATCTGAGAATCAGAATATTATTAGTGCTGAAGGTCATTATCTCTTGGGAACACAGTAAGGATCAACCACAGACTAATGACCATTCCTGGCCCTCGTGGAGGAGTCTGGGGGGTAGACAAGGAGGGTTTAAGAAGCAGCAGAGCTGGATCTGCCTCATATGTGTTCCTGGAGCTGCCAGGGACCCACGGGGACAGACCCTGTGCAGGCTGAGGGACAGGCCCTGTGGTGTTCCCTGGCACGAGGACAGCCGTGCAGCCAGGGTGGCCAAGGGTGGGCACAGCTCCTGCCAGGGCTGGACAGGTCAGGCTGGGGGTGCAGGGCTCCGTGGGGCTGAATGGGGCGGTGGTGCTCAGCTATGCCTCAATATGGAGCTTCCCAAGGTCTCCCTGACTGCCACCTCCAGTCCCGCTTGGATTGACGTGCCAGCGTGCAAAATGCAGGCCATGCTTTTACTCACACCAAAACCTGCTGGCAGCTCCATCTTTTCCTGCTTTCTCAGGGAAGTGGGACTTAGGCAATCACACCGCCTGTCGTCCTGCCCGTTAGATGTACCCCTATGACAAATCCTGGGTGTATTGGCCAAGTTTAACCACAGAAGGGCAGGGGTCTGAAAGATAAAAGCAACTTCTGAATGTCACGGAAGTCTGCACGTGGGTTGTGGTGGGGAAACCACAGCAGCTGCAGCAGCATGAGAGGATCTCTGTGAGAGCTCCACAGCCCTGCGGTTTGTGTCTGGTCAAGGTGCAGCAGAGCCCAGAGCCAGCCCTGGCACCGCCTGTGTCCTGCCCCCAGAGCACTCAAGGGACACCAGGGAGGTCACAGGGAGTTCCCAGGCCCCTCACTTCCCACAATAACCTGTGGTTTGTGAGGTGCTGCAGGACCCCAGGCACCCAGTACAGGAAATCAGGCCCCTTTAGTTCTGCTGCAGAGCTTGTTGTTCCCCTCTGTGTATTGGTCTGCAGAGGAGAAATCCCAGTTAAAGGTCGCAGCAAAACAGAAAAGTTTGCAAAAAAGTGCTATGAAGAAGCCAATATTTTAATGTCTGATAGTTCCAAGTGCATCACACTGACATAGCATGGGAACATGACACTATTCCAATATAACTTCTGATACTCACATAATCTGGACATTACCATTCTGAGACACATTTAAAAAAATTATTTGGAATATAATTATATACATATAATACATACTATATAAAATTATACAAAATATTAATATTGTTAAAATATTAATAATACATAAAACATTAACATTATTAAAATATTAATATTAATCGATATTCATTAATATTTATTTATATTTATTAATATAATAGATGGCATATANTATTTATATTATATATTATGCATTATATAATATAATAATATTTATTAATATTTAATAAGTATTATTAATATTTAATAATTATTAATAAGTATAAAAATTTATAGTAATATAAAATATATAATGGTATATAAGGTATATTAAAATTTTGAATATTTTTATTATATTCCATATTATTATTTGGAATTTTATGTTGAACAAGATCTTTAGGCCTCACATGAAGCAATGGTGAAAACTAAGGAACTTAAACAGTTTTCCAGTGTTTTCTCTTGTGGAGATGAACATGCATCTTTGGAAACCATTATTCCCTAATACTTAAGGGAAGGCAGTAAGGGAAATCTGATAAGCACACTACCACCAGTTTGCAGTCAGTTGACAATAACATTTTCTAACTTTGAAAGCACTATAAAAATGTGTATTTTCTTGCCTTCTCTATACCCACCAGGATTTTCTGGAGAGAGCGACCCCGGTCTACTGGAAAGCATCACAGCTTGGTTATGGTGCCGACCACAGTAGGATATGGTCTGTGCCCTTTGGAAAGCCCAGGATCATCAACTGGACTGGCTGAAGAAGAGAAATGGAAAACTTCTGATTTTGCATGGCAATCACGAGAATAGCATGCTGCTTCTTTTAATCATTTCCTAACTAGAATTGGTAATGTACAACTTACTTTCCATAGAAGAAGAAATAGGAACCAATATTACTTTGTTCAGTTCTGTTTATTTATAAGGGAGGAAAACATCTTGTGTCCTTGAAAGCAAAAGGAATCAAGCACCAGAAGAGGCAGGCTTTGCTTACAAATCAAATCCCCTTTTTAGCTAGCAATCTGGCCAAAGGTTCTATTTTTTAATTATTTTTAACGCTACCAGACTATTGGTGCTTCTGTGGCTGCAGTGATCACTTCCTTACTGTCCTGTCTCAGTTTCTGGTTTTTCTGCCCCCCTCACAGAACAATAATCATTTACCAAACTGAACTCAGTGGAACCTGTTTACCTGCATATGCCTGCACACTGGAAAGTAGCTCCTACTATTTTGGTTGGCTAGTCCATAAAAGATCCTTTTTCTGACCAGTATATTAACATTTACCTAACTATATTAAAACTACTTACTCCTCAAAATGCCTAATTAATGTTCAGATGTAGCCAAACGATAGCAGCATGCAATCTTGATTAAAGACACCCAGCATGACTTGGCCTATTACACAGAATTTCAACTCTGGTGTGCAGAGCTAAAAGCAACAGTAAATCACACAGCATCACAGTTCCTACAGCAACAGAGTGCTTGCAGTTAAAAGAGTTCAGTCGTCAGTGAAAGTAGCAAATGCAAAAAACTAAATATAGGTTGGGGGCAGAAATAAAGGAAACTTCTTAAGAAAAGACTGGAGAAATTGCCAGATCCTCAACTAATGTCGATCAGTACATCTCTGGTGAAGGTGATGAACTTCCTTAATGTAATGGAGCTAAAAAAGCTGCCCAAAGCAAGTACTAGAAATCAGAATGGTCACAAAAGTACCAGGCAGGGGGGAAACATAAATTAATGAAAACTATTTTCACTTTGCATTATCTAACAAAGGAAAAAATACTTTAAAGAATGTGCTTATTACTAATCAGATGAACAGAACATTCCACTATTCTACTTATAAAGGAAATAACCCCACTCTCACAAGTACTGCTGACAGTCTCTTCTCATGATCTGCGCAGACTTCCAAGTTTCTTCAGACCTGTAATAACAATCCTGAAAATCATAAAGTGGCTGGGCTGTGGCAACCACTTCAAAAGTGTGAGAAACAAAGAGGGAAGCATCCCTTCCCAAAGGGAGAGCAGCTGGACAAAGAGAAGCAAAGCACACACGGGTTTTGTGGTGGGATAAGGATTTTTTATTAATCCTTTGGCATAGCTCCAGCTTTGTAGGTGTTTTTTCCACGGTACTGTTTAGCAATATGTCAGATCTCCTGTAGAGTATCCATGAGCATCCTGCATCTCACCTTGTCTCCTCAAAATGAGAGTGCCTTTCTTTCTTAAATGCCCTTTACTCCTGCTTCAAAAAATTGTCTTTCTTTCCAATTCAAAACCTTTGAAGGACTCATAAGTCTTCGCCTTTTTTTCCCTCTGCGAGACCCTCTGGAACTGGTTTTCTTTTAATTCCTGTTCCTTCGTCCTGTTTAAGGACTTACCACTTTGTCTGGTACAGCCACTGAAGTTGATGGCTCTCCATCAGTCTGACAAACATGTGGAACAGACCCAGGAGCAAACAGCCTGTTCCACATTAAAAACACGACATTTACAACAACATTGTCCAAAATGAGTCAGATGTGTAGAACATGCAGGCCACTCCATATATATGGGATCAAATAGAGTTTAAATGCCATTTAAAAGAAATATTTTATGGGATTTTTTTCTAAGACAGAGTGCAGGGCTGAGCCTACTTTCACCTCACGAACAGCAGCTGACGAGCCAAGACAATTAACACAGATATTTAAGTAAGACTTGGATAATGATGATTTTGATTTTTTTCCATTTTTCCCCTACAAAAAACCAATAAAGCTGCAGAAACAAAAGTTTTTGAAATCCCCACTGCCCTGTTGGACAGGAAAAACAAATACTAAAGACATTTCAGTCACAATAGTTTTGTAGTGTTTAGTAATTATGAGTGTAGACAGCAATACATTCAACACTGGATCACAGCAAAGACATTTCTATCTCAAAAAGCCAAGAACCCATGTAACCTCTGAAATCTCTGTGGTAAAAACTGTGGAAGACAGAAAATATTTTTTTTTCTCTAGGACATATATTCAGAGAAATGAACCACAGAAATCAAATACATGTGGTTAGCGTACCAATTTGTCCACATTACTTTGTAAATGTGGTGAATATTAATAAAAGTTATCAAGAGGAGATCCCAGCTTCTATCCATTAGAATGATTGAGAAAAATGATAGTTGACTGTGCCTGTACTGAATAAAACTGGAAGATACTTTTAACTATAGAAACTATAGAAATCAATTTAGAACTGATCCTCTTAGAGCAATATTGAGCTTTACTTACACATCAGCTCATACTTCGGCTGCCTACCATAGCTTTACTTTCCAGAAACCCACTTCAATGTAATTTTTTAAGGAAAACTTAATATTAAAAAAAAAAAAAAATCAGAAAATGGAAACTTAAATTTTTAATAGAATCTGGCCTTGGGGCTCATTTGAGGAGTTTTTCCTTAATGATGTGAATCAGTACATTTTATGCCATTGTAAATTTGATGACTTTGGTGGTTCTGTGGTTTCCGAAAACTAGAGTAGAGACTAGTCAGGCCAACAGCTTTTAAAGGAAAAGAAAAATGTAAGGGGAACCTGAGATATCCCTATATGAGAACGTGCATATAATTTAATAATCTAGAAAGGAACTAGAATGTGCTCAGTTATACTATAATTATTCTGCTTCACCACAGAGAGTTCTGAGGTCTATTAAGGCAGAAAATAGTTTGAATTTTTTCTTTTCTTACAAGTTGTCAACTTTTTAATGAAGAGACAGATTAAGTAGCATATGTAGTCACCGTGATCTGCTCTGACCAGTGCTGGCTAATTAAGGCTTTACCTAATTTATTTTTAAAAGACGGCTTGAGTTAGAATCTGAAAACTCTTGTTAGGTAATACAAACAAGAACTGAAGACATGTTACCACTGAGAATGAAACAGCACTTGTACTTCTCGTCTTGGTGGAGGCTGTAGGTGTCACTGACTGCAGTTCACTTCACAGTAACAATTTTTACTCAAGGAAGACAACATCTTTTTAAAGTGTGAAATAACTTGCTGGTAAACTCCAATGTTTGAAAAGGGCCACTAAAAATTAGAAGGCTGAAGTCATCAGTGGTGGGCTTCAGTGGAAAACCTTAAAGAAAGACTCTTCTTTGTCTGTAAATAATCTTTTCCAACAAATCAGTTTTGTTTCAGTTGAAGAAATATCAAACAGCTACATGGAATATTTTCCTCAACACCTTGAACTAACTGTCTCTCCTATGACATCAACAGGGCAAGAAGATTTGGCATTCCTTCTTAGCATTTTCCCAAAGAGTTAAGCAGGACTGGTAGAACTGGTATATGTAAATGTACATATATACATACAAATGTGTGCATATATATGGGGCAGCTTGTGCAGCATGGCTATTCCCTGGTGTGGTGTGGTTCAAGCCAGAACAATACTGAAGATGTGCTCATTGTTTACACCAGGAAAGATGAAATTTTGAAGAAATGCAATCAGGTGTGATGGTAGTAAGACCAGCCTGAGGGAAACCCATCACAGTCCACCTGCTCCACCTCTCCAAGCGAAAAGTGGGTTGTGATTTCTGAAGCCAGCTTTGCACTGAAGCCAGGGTGCCTTTTAATGACATGGTAAACACCACAGACTTTAGAACATATATTGAATGGCATTCAGTATAAAAATTCTATCTTTTCATATTTTTACATGACTGGGTAAAGATAAATATGTCTACAGCAAAATTTCAGGCTGAAGCCCATTATATTACAGTGGTATTTCATGGTATACTGGTAAGAAAAAATATATATTAAAAAAGATATAATTGGCTCAATTTCTAAGAATACTCAAATCTATTAAATATTCCATATATTTGGCTACTTGTTTGCATTCACAAAGCTCTTTCTTAAAAGTGAAAATATAGCACTATTTCCCCTGCAATGTTCAACTTTCTCTTTCTTAAATAGCAAAGGGATATTGCTATTTAGATTGCAAGAACTGCAAGAAGAACATTTGCCTGTTTAAATCTTCCCTTTCTGAAAACATGGCTTGTTTATTTATTTACTTATAATTTGTGAAAATAGACTTAATAATTGGTCTTGTAAAAACAACAATAAAAGGAACAAACCAGAGTTATGGACTCAAATTACTACAACAGTACAAAAAGGCTTATATTCAGAGGTTAAAAACATGCTGTGTTGTTAACTGGTAAATCAGGATGGAATTCAGCTCTTCCAAAAATGGCAAGGTCACATACTGTCTGATCACATTCATACTACATGCAGTTTTATTTCACTCAAAATCTTCGTCTTTTTAGTTGGTGTTGGTCTAAGATGTTGGAAATTATTGCATTCTACAGAAACAAGGGAGGGGGGGTGGAAATCAGTTGTTAAACATGTCTGACTCTTGGAGATAATTCAAATGGAAAAAAAATCCAGGTCATTGGCCTTTTTAAATAGACCCCCGGCAATATTTACTCCTCCATAAATAGCACAGTCACATGAAATAAAACTGTGTTCAGTAAAGCCTGCAAAACAAAAGAACAATTTACAGACTGAAAGGCAAACTGCGGCTCATGTGTTCGCTGGGGAGGATTAAGTGAGCTTGCTGCACGGTCTGTGCCCAGCGATTGCGGTGTCAGCCCCGCTGCAAGGAGAGCAAGTCGGGTCACCGAAGGTGCTCCATCCTTCAGCAAAAGCCGGGAACGCCGGGATGACGCTCCAGACGGTGACTCGTGAGGGAAAGCCTTTGCTGTAAGGTCGCGTTTCACTGGGGCAGAAAGGAGCTCCAGCGCCTTTACCCCCTTGACTCAGAGCACATCTGCATAAGGAAAGATCACGGGCATGACTGCGCTGCTTTAATTCAACCACCGCGGCTCTGGTGCTGCAGGAAGGGCAGCGCATTTCCCCGAGGTAGACAAGTCCTAACATGGAGGCACAGCCTTCTGAAATTCCAGCAAGACCATTTAGTGCATCTGCTTGCAAAAACAGATATTTTTTGGATGTTACAGACAAAAGGACAAATGAGTAAATTGCTATAAACATTATTTACGTTTCTTTAAAGCTCATGTCAATCTCTTCTGTGTGCTCACCCACACTTATGACTCTATTCCAAGTCTTACTTTTTAAGTAAGACTTACTTATTTTTCCCAAAGATCCAGCTCTGGAAATCATGTTATTACATAAAAGCCACAGTTGTCTTTAAAGTCTGTTGCAGCTCTGAAAACACTTGAAAACGTGAAACAACTGCACACAAAAACTTTGTAACCCATACAACAAATCAGTAGTGTCCACAAGGGCATGTGACTTCATTTCATTCATTAACCGGGGAGTGGAAAGATTGATTTTAATTAAATCAATATTTAGGGCTCTTCCTTACTAGTATCACTAATTCTGGTTTTGTAGAATGAGGTTAAACAATGCTGCTGAAAAGGTATTTTTGGGACCTGAGCCTGGGTCGAGGGCAGATTTGAGGCGATGGGTGCCAGCCCAGTCACCAGCGGGCCGTGGAGAGCTGGCTGCTTGGCGGACTTGGCTCTGTTTCCAGTTGCTGAATCGCAGCAGAGACACATGCAAATATAAAAATACTTATCTGTTATTATTCTCTGAGGAGAACAGAACTACAAGGGAATAGAATTACAATTCTAGATGCAGACACAATTCTTCACAGAAAGTATTTTACACCATCAAAATGCTTGGACACCCTGGTACGGCAAAGCCTTTCCACCTTGGATTCAGGGAGAGATTTTTCCCTATCCTCCTCATTTCAGCCTATATATATCTGGTTTGCAACTCTTGGCCATGTTTTGTACTTTTCTGGCTGCCACATTCATTAAGTCTCCAAGCAGCTGATTCTTAGCATGCAGCAATTCTTGTTAGCCTGTTAAGAAGCTGACAGAATAAACCTTGCTGTTTGTTTAATTCCCTTCACTGAGCATTAGGAATTACTTCTGAAAGAACTCGGGCTTCCAGGTGTTCTTTTTTACATGCAAGTATTTCAGACCAGAAGTAGTTCCCTCTTATTTCCTAAATGCTGTGTTGAACAATCTTTAAAGCTGAAGATAGTGCTCATGGGCATTCATAAGGGTCAGATTTGCCACAGACAAAAGCATGTAGGAAGTGGTAGTGGAAAGGCTACCGTGTTTTTTGTTGTTGGCAGTGGCAGCTGGTTGGTGGGGCTTGGTGTCATTTTTTCATTTCAGTGAATACAGGTACCATTTGTTACATTTAAAAATACTATGAATCCACTCCTCTAGCTGAAGATCTTTACCTATTTTATATATATAAAATTCAAACAAATCTTAGGCACTAAGACCATTAATTAATACACATATGCTCAGTTCTGTAGATTCTTGCTAAGGAAATATCATTACGGCAAAGATGTTAACTGACTTTGAAAGCTTAGTTGTAAACCTATGTCCCTAAGGGATGCTTTGCATTTTACTGAGCCAGAAAGATTGTTGTTGAATTCTCAGAAAGCACTGTTTACACCCAAAATGACAGTTCAAGACACAGGCAGAATTAAGGAGTTAAATTGGAATACATTTTCATTGGACTATCAGTTACAATAATCGGTGTATTTTTGCCTGTGCATACAAAATTCTTAAAATACATTTTTTATTTGCAACACAATCACACTGGATTGTCTGACAGAAGACTCAATTCAAAGGTTTTTAAAATCACAACAAGAATCAGAGCTAGTTTTAACAATCCATTGCCTGCATATACCCATACACATAGTTTTGCCTGGAAAGACTGTAATGATGTATTCATAGGTATGCTGAAGGAAGTCAAACTCAGGACCCTTACAAAGACAATCTTGCCAACTAACCTCTAAATTCCAATCCCTGAATTTCAAATTCTGCTCTGGGAGGGAGGTGGCAGATGGCCCTGAGATAATGCCGTATTATTCAAGGATTTATCAAGCCTAAGACTTGGGAACACTTACGCTAGACATCTACTACCCAATACAGTACATGTAAACATACAATTTAAAACATACCCACAGAACACGTAAACATACAATTTATCCTGAACTAGGTGAATAGCTCACTTGGTTTTACTGGGGCATTAGTCCAGGAAGTATTTCAAGCTAGGACTAAGTGCCTCTCATTTGTAGACAGGCTGAGTGAGTTGGAGTTGTTCAGCTTGGAAAAGAGAAGATTCCAGGGAGACATTAGAGTGCATGCAAGAGTCTTACAAGAAATATGGGGACAGACTTTTTAATAGAGCCTGTAGTGATAGGACCAAGGGGAATGGATTTAAACCAAAAAAGGGTANCTTGGTTTTACTGGGGCATTAGTCCAGGAAGTATTTCAAGCTAGGACTAAGTGCCTCTCATTTGTAGACAGGCTGAGTGAGTTGGAGTTGTTCAGCTTGGAAAAGAGAAGATTCCAGGGAGACATTAGAGCACTTCCTGTATCTAAAGGGCATCTACAAGTGAGCTGGAGAGTAACTTACTAGAAGGGCATGCAGTGACAGGACAAGGGACAATGGCTTTAACCTGAAAAAGAGTAGATTTAGATCACATATTGGTAAGACGTTCATCACTACGAGAGTGGTGATGCCATGGAACAGGTTGCCCAGAGAAGCTGTGGATGCCTCATCCCTCGAAGAGCTCAAGGCCAGGTTGGATGGGGCTTTGGGCAATCTGGTCTAGCAGAAGGTGTCCCTGCCCATGGCATGGGGTTTGGAACAAGATGATCTTTAAGGCCCCTTCCAACCCAGGGCATTCTATGACTCTATGAAATACCCTGAAAAACTGCTGGGGCTGTGCAGTTGTAAACATAACCACAGTTGCAGTCAACAGGGCTTTTCATTTTCATTTTCTTTTTGAGAAGGAAATGAAATTTGCTCCACAAACCTTCTCGGCTGAGAGTTCACCCACTTAGAGCATCCTCTTTACTAAAACATTCCTCCCACTGTCTCTGAGAAGAGCTAGATTTCTGGCAGCTTGGCCTCCAAGCATCTGTATAGAAGAATGGGAAAACAGAGCTGTAGTTAACTCCTCATCTGCTGGCAGCCAGGCAACCCCCTGCAGCAGAAATATGGTAGCAACCTGGTACTTGAAGCACCAGGTTTGCAAGCCAACTTGGCCAGGATTCTTCAAGTTAATGATGCGTCGTGTTCTTGTTCACCTTCCCAAAGGCTTTTCTTCTGGGTAAAAAGATGATAAGAAGGTGCAGGAGATAATCCTCTGTGACTAAATGAAAAGAACTGTAAATGTGACTTTCAGTAAAATCTGCTCCAGAATGTAGCTTATCCGTTCTGAATAATGATCATGAATGATAATGAGCCTTCTTCCAAGCTAGAGATAATGCGAGAAGTTTTGCAGAATCAAGGCTTCAGTGCATATTGAAGGCCCTGATTTAGGAGTGGGAATAACTTGGCATAAAATTACTATTCACAACATTCTCTGTGGACATCATGGACTTCGATGAATTGAATCTGGAGCCAGCAGCTTGTAACCTGGCATCGTCCCTGGGTGCCTTTAAATACACTTTGAAAACCACAGGCTTCAGAAGCTGACTCAGAGCAGCTCCAACAGCTGTGTAGGAAGCAGTATGTGCAGAAAGCGGGGAAAGGCAATCTCCAGCCCTCTCAAACACAGTTATTTCAGACTGCCACTCACAGCTCTCACTTTCATTTTTTATCTCCAAATACCCTAGTCCTGTAGGCCTGTATGTTCCAATGATTTCAGACACTGCTGTAATTCCACTGACTTCAAGTGTAACTTAAAGCAAATGTTACCATTCCAATTTGGAAAACGGTAGCTAGTCACCAGAGATACCGCTCATTCTTTTCTGAAACAGAAGAGTTATATTTAAAAAGGCATAAGAAAACTCAATGGCTAAAAGTACTTCTCATCTATTTGAGAGAATAAAAGTTTCGTTTTGCGTAGGTGACTCAGATTTCACCAATGTTTCTTTTACAAATGATACATGAAGATGCAGTCTGAAAATATCTTCCAGTGCAGTCAATATGAAAATCCCATCATTGCAAGACTACACCTATTATTTTTTGAGGTCTTGGTGTCATGAATTTTGACTGCCAACAGATTTTTTACAGCACATTTTCAAACAGCATTTCTAAGCCTAAGCAACCTTGGGGAAAACATTATAAACCTCAGAAAAAACATTTTTACATTAACTAGAACTTGCATAAATCTTCCTTAACAAACTCTGAAATATTGATGAAACTCTAAGGTAGACTCTTTTACCCTGGGAACTGGCAGCAAGGGTTGAGTTGCCAATAAACAGTACACAGGACATGCTGGGCAGTGACAGTTTCTAAAAATGGGTGCAGAAGAAAATGACAGCTGTTGGAGGGCAGGCAGGAACAGAGGAACACACCGACACAGGGGCTTGGCCCCAGCGATCTCTCAATAGGAACTGTGGGCCTTGAAGCAAAGTGAGAATTAGCCAGGTAAGGAATGCAAGGATTGCCTTTACTGTAATCAATACAGGAGCTGGCAGTTTAAAGGACAAGTGCCTAAAGGCTGCTATGTTGTCTGTAAAATGGATTTTGTAATATAAAGAAATTAAATGAAAAGTCTACAACACCTACAAGAAAGATAAAAGTATATTACTCTGGTACCCTATAATTTCTAGGTATGTTGTATCCAGAATTGACTGATGTGTACAGAAAAGGATTCTCCGAGCTCAGCTCAGCAGGTAGGGGTTATAGAATATTCTTGAGCCAGAAAAGACCCACAAGAATCATTGAGTCCAACTCTTAAATGAATGGCCCATACTCCCTCTCTCTACTAAAGATTATTGCACCAAAAGCAAAAAAGATGAGAAGCGCACAAGTTAGAGACTATGTTGACAGAGGAAAGGAAAAAGAATAGAGACAGAAGGAAACAGAGAGAGCAGTTTCTACTAAACTGGCTTCCACAGTCTTAGTTTTTTACGTTCACATAAAGCTCTAATCATTTAGCTTTTGATTTATGGTTTATACACACAGAGATTAAAGTCCAACTCATGAAGGCATTTTACAAACGTTTATAGTGATCTTACTGTATTTATGCCCTACCACAGCTTCTGAAACTTGAGCGTCTGCTTAAAATACTACAAATATTTATTTGCTGAATTGGTATCCAAAACTACATAGTAAAAAGAAATGTGCTGATGTGCATAAAACTTAGCTCTACGTGAACGGCTACAAGGTAAGGCATCCCATGTGCTAGCAGTTCCGAACGGGGGAGGGGGAAATTCTATATGGAAATTAAAGTCAGACATTAATGCAGCCCGGAGCGCACACACAGTCACGGCTGTGGCGTGCTCCGGCAGTCACAGCTCTCCTTGCTCACGGCCAGGCTTCACCCGAACCACGGAACCCGCACAGAGCAGCAGGATCGGTTTCTCCGTGCGCATCCCTCCCTGGAAGCGCAGCCCGTGCCCGGCTCAGGCGATGCTGCGCCTCCAGCCGCAACACCAGCCCGTGGCTGCTGCGAGGGAGGAAAAGCACCGCGGCCGCGCCGACCGCCCGACAACCGAGTCCAGGCGGAGACGGAAGGGAGACATACAGCGCTGAGGCGTCGGGAGGGTGGGCAAAAAAAACCAAAACAAAACAAACTCGGGAGCGCTGGGGAGATGGCACGGAGATGCGCCTGGCGGCGCATCCGCGCCTCCCGGCGCTCTCGCCTCCCGCTCGAGCATCCTTCTGGCGGCGTCCCCGGGAGCAGCACCGGCCGGAGCGCTCCGGAGGCGCGGGAGCCGCCGCGCCCGCCGCGCCGCTTCCCTCCCGGCCCGGGATTGGCCGGGGCGCGCCCCGCCCGCCATCCCACCCCTTCCCCTTCCCTTTCCC
>VYZR01056969.1:6850-20977 GCA_013400675.1 Oxylabes madagascariensis
TTTTTTTTTTTTTTTTTTTTTTTTTTTTTTTTTTTTTTTTTTTAATTGAGCGCAGGACAAGCTCGATCTTATTAAATGAAAACAAAAGAGCGAGAAGTTGGAAATTGCCAGGAAGCCTGGGAAAGACCGATATTCAGCTGAGATTTCATTCCATGTTTTCCTGTTGACCTCACAGGCTCTTGACACAAGAGCTCTGAGTACATTAAAGAAAGGCCACAGTCTCATTTGGTCCTGTGAACATTGGCAATATGTTATGGGGACAATATACAAGCTTGAAAGGGAAAAACCGCAGCAATGTCCCCATGCCCTGGAGGTTTTGTCTGGTGCAATGCTGTTTAACCAGAGCACTGTGAGGTTTTAAATGGCCATATGAGATTTATAGTAGGTCATGACCAGATCTCTTTTCAGGGCAAAGTTTGAAAAGTCCATTTGTCTCAAAATTTAAAAAAAGAGTCTGGTAATTCTCCAAGGTTTTTCCTCTTCCTTCAGGCAACTATTTTTGCCTGGCCAGAGTGCCTGAACTCTTCCCAAGAGCCCTTTTAATGTGGGAATTATTGTCCTAGTGTTTGCTATCAAAGAAATAATACTGAAGATACAAATATTTACAAACCCACTCTAACTCCACATGGTCAGTATCAAGCTTATTAAGTTTTAGAAAAAGGGACATCATGACCTTAAAAGAAGCAGCTTCAGGAAATCAGTACGTGAGGGCATGATTAGCAGGGAAGAGTGATGGTTACTGCGGGGAGTCGAGTGCCAAGGCTCAGGGTGCAGGCAGAGCCCCCGTGTCCAGCTGATGGCGTGGCTGTCCCCGTGTGCAGCCGGGGGCTGCCCCGCCTGGGTGGGTGGCAGTGCCGGCCCCGCTGCTGCCCAGCCGGGCTGTGTCCCACCCTGCCTCAGCCAAAGGAGGAGGCTGGTGTCCGTGGGGCTGCAAAACAAGGCAGAACAGGGCTGGCTCTCGCTACAGCTCTTTCTCCATTGTCCCCCTCCAATGGTGGGGTCCACATCAACCTTTCAGCAGTGGGCGATGCTTGGGTACCCTCCACTGGGCTTCACCCGCAACACTGCAAACCAGAGGGGCTTGGCTCCTGCTGCCTGGCCCTGAGACTGGGGCAGTTGGGGGAGACTGGTAGGAGATGGGGGCTTCAGGGAAGGTTCCAGGCACCCCAGTGGGGTCAGGGTGGTTTTGAGGAATGCGCAAAGGGCAGCCTGGGCAAGAAACACAGCAAACGTCCGTGATGGGCAGACAGAGAAGCTCTGGGACAATGTCCTCTCGGGAAACTTAGCCAAAACAATGGAGATCTGAGGCCACATATGGGAAGATGCATGTGATAGATGCGGCATGTCTGGTTTTCCTCTTTTCCCTCTAAAAGCAATGTAGGAAGGAAGAAAAGGAAGATGGGAATGGCAAGCGAAGTCCCTTAGGGCTGCTGGGAACCAGGGTCTAGCTGCCGCCTAAGCAGCACCTTCCCTGCCAGCAGGCATCACTTTCCTGACATGAAACAATACAAGCCTCCCTGGGTATGCATGATGCCAGGGCCACAGCAGAGACTCAAAAAAGCATATTAAAGTGTTTTAAAGTGTCATTGCAGAGCAATAAATTTACTTGGCAGGTCTCTATGACTTTTCGAGGTGGGATTTTTATATGTTAAATCAGAATAATGGGATTCTTTAACCCTACTCCCCTGTTTATTTTTTTTAATTTTAATTAATTAATTAATTAATTAAAAATATTTTTTATTTGACAAACAGTTCATTTAGAGCAGTTATGTTTGACTGTTCCAGTAAGCAATAAGTGAGAGCTATTTGTGAATTATTTGGCTGCTAAATTTCCACAGAGAAAGGCCTATTCTCTTCTGTGTGAATGTGTGGGTGAGAGGCAATGCCTCAGCATGGAAAAAAAGTTCTGTGCCTGAGTCAAGAATGAAAAAAACCCTTTAAAATCTTGACAGCAATCTAACACAGAAGATACACTGCTATGCAAAGTAAATTTTGCTAGACATAAAATACCTATCTTTAAAATAAACAACTTTCTTTTTGGCTAAAATGATGGAAGATTGTAGACCATATTAAAGATAGCATGTGTCATGTTTAAATCAGACCCTGTGGAAAAATACCTAATTTAATTTTAGTAATTCCTAGTTATTTCTGCCTTTCAAAATGGTAACATTTTCAGGTTATAAAAATGTAATGTCTGAACTTGAACTTTTTTACACCCAGTTTCAATCCAGGCCTAATTTTACTTCTAAGTCAAAAACACATTACAGCAAACAGTCATAATATGATCTGGCCCCTCTCTGACTGCAAAAAGGGCAGCCTACTATAAATACAGTCCTTGACAGAAAGAAGGTCTTCCATTTGGAGAAGGATTTTGAAATTTCATGCCATTCCAGTTTGGAACAAAGCCCTTCAATTTTGAATTTATCCATGAAACAGAACCTCAAAAGAAAGCAATAATAATGCAAAATAAAGCAGAAAGTGTTTGGTCTGGTAATTTGTAAAGAAAATGTCACCAGACAGACTCCCTGGAAATGTTGAGTGAGCAAAAAAACCCCAACATTGTAACCTAAGAAAATGAGCCATTTGACATTTTTGGATCTCAGTTTTCACCAAAAAAGCTTCAATTGTTCCAGAGCCTGAATACTTTCCCTGCTCATCAGGTTGCCAGTGATGTGTTGGGGGAGCTAGTAGTGCCCTATTGGACTGCTGCTGTACCTTCCCACCAGCATATGTGAAATAGCTGTGGTAAAAAGCTGTTCCACCGTAAGAGCTTTATTTAATTTCACAAATGCTCCAGTTTTTCTTTGGGAGAAAACCCAGGCTGTTCAAAGATCACACATTTCCTTTCACTGAAATGCAAGAAACCTAGAACAGTATGAACCATTCCTCAATGGTAGACTAAATCCAATACTTTTCCAAGAGAGAGGAAAGGATAAAAAGTTTCCTGCAACTTGCATACAAAATTGAGGCAGTCATGAAAAAACAGAGGAGACATCTGGATAGGACTGCATGAGGGAGCAAAGTATCTCAGATCACAACAACGTGACTCCTTGCAGGAGTATTTCAGGCCTGATCAGCCACAACTAATCCCCAGGGAGAAATCACAGGGTACCTCATTCTTTGTACTAACTCATCTTATTTTTCTGCCTGCAAAGAAACTGGACACAGTTCTGCATCTGTGCAGTATCCTCTTCACCCCTCAGAGAACAAAGGGCCAGCCAAAGCACAGACTTTGTGTTGTCCCCAATGGGGCCTCATGAAGACACTGTTCTGAGGAATCCCTTGCCCATCCTCGACACAAGCACATCTTTTTCATGGACTGGCCTCCAGCAGAAGCTGACTGTTCTCCCCTGAGCAAGCCAGTCTCCTGTTTCCTTTCTGCCTCCATTGCTGCCAGGGTCAGAACAAAAGCAAGAGCAAGGAGAAAATGCTCTTGAATCTAAAATTAAAAAATACAGAGGATGGAAGGCAGATAGCCTTACCAGTGACAAAGGCAAACCCAGATATTTAGCTGAGATTTCTAAACCATCTTTGCAGGAAGGCAGAAAAAACCGACTGGAGCAAGCATGTCATCATCCATGGAGCTGATGCCAGAAAACCCTGTTGTGCCTGGCTGATTACTGAACGATTAAAGCTTGAAGGGGGGATCTCCTTCCATCTGCTGCATGGACTGCTGCCTCACTCAAAGGGAACTGAGATTTCTCCTTTGCATTGCTGCACCTGCTCTGGAGACCCCCCGAGCTACAGCTAGGATGTGATTCACAAGCACACAGGGGTTAAAAGTCCCAAACTCGTGTCATGTAACTGGACTAGGCTGAGGTGTTGCTGCTTGCTACGACTTTTCACCTTTTCTTAAAATAAAGTGGTAATGAAAGTGGTGATTTGTGTGAACACAGCAGCCGCCGGTTTCCTGCTTTTGGTGCTGTGTAAACCTGAGCTCTCTTTCATCAGACTGCCAGGAAATAGATACAAATGTATTTACAACATTTCACTTTTTGCAGCGTAGCACTAAAGATAGCACAACGCGTTATTCCTAATATAGGGCTTTCTGTTACCTTATCCCACTGCCGAAGTAAGAAAAGCATAATGTTATCAGCTAACTGTCCTCCTACCTCTTTGAAGAAAGCAAGCTTTAGCTAGCAGAATTACTATTAGGGTTAAAATCCCTTTTGTTTTACAACAGGTTCATTGCCTACGGGGACTTTTATTGCCCAGATGTTCAAATCTCATTGAAATGTCATAAGTAGTATCAATAATAAGGAAAACAGAATTCATTAACAAACTCGCTGCCTATAGCAGGGCACTCATGATATATGTAAGTGGTGTTCAGAGCATCAATTTGACAAAACATTAGGTCATGCTCCTTTGATCCACATTTCTGAAGATGGACAGACAGGTTAGACAAGACTATGCCTCCAAGGGTCATAAAAGTGTAGAAGTTTCCCAACTGCGAACTGATTTTTCAAAGAAAATTATGTGCACAATTTAACTGGATGGCCATACATGCCTTCCAGGTTTTATATTGTTAATGTTTGTTTCCTCTTGGATTGTTGCTGTTCTCCTACTCTAACACTTTTTGTTTTTTTGCCTCAGATACACACATTAAAAAACACTCTCACACTTCTTGTCCTATTTGATTTATTCCGAAGAAATTAAATTACATTTTTATAAGCCTGTGTTACTACAAATGATAGCTGAAGATTTGCTGAAAAAATTAATTCCTGATCTGTTGCCGTGAAGCATCCTTGCTAGCACTGTACTGACTCTGTCTTTCAAAACCAGATGGAAGCAGTCCAACAGTATGATTAACTTCTTAGTCCCTGCAATTTCCTATTGCTCTACTTGCCCTAGATTTCAGGATTGACCTCCCGCTTCACTGCAAAATGCACAGTTGCTCAGTTTGATAAATCACATGAATACTTTTCTGATCACAGTTATCCACTATTTACTACATACCCAGTGAGGTTAATCATATGCTGAGGCACTTCATATGCTGCACACATATACACTCTTCTTCCCAATAGCACTTTGCATATTCTTCATGCTGCCAGCCAGCAATGGGACTCGTATTCTCCTTACTAATATGTGAAAGACCACAGACCTACAGGCCTTTTTACTTTCCACATTCATGCTGTAATTATCCTCACACTGTTTCTTGAAAGACCAAGGAAGTCAAAGAAAAGATGTGAGAAATTGCTAGTCAGACCTTTCTTCCGGCAGACAGATGTTTTTCAAAATGCAGATGTTTCTGGGAACTAGAACTGATTGACTTCCACCAGGTATCTTTGGGGAGCAAATACACGAGGTTGCCTATAGGGAGGTGGAAAATTTTTGGCTGTCATGATAGCAAAACACTATCACCTCCTTGAAGAAAAAAATACATCTTAACTTTTCTTTTTCTGTCTTTAAACGTCAAAGGAATTACAGTATTTAGAAGGGCTCAAAGTTGTTACAGTTCCCTGGGACAGCTCTGCTCCACCTTCTCACACAGTAATAGATCTGCATCACATCTTTGGTGCTATGGTAGAGCAATTCTAAATAAACATCAGCAATAGTCAAGGTATGAGAAAACATCCAGCAGCAAAAAGGTGAGTGCTACAGGCCTGGCTCACAAATTAAATAGAGGGTGTCCTAGTTTTACAAGAGATATCTATTCCTTTTCACTCCAAGTTGGAGTGAAAACATTAACATTCACAACATTCTTCAATACTGGAAAAACTATCCTATATACGATATGTATCATTACTCTTCCACCTTCACCTTCTGTAACTAGCAGGACTGAGAAACTGCAGCCCATTCCAAGAAGCAGCTGCCCTTTGCTACCCTGTATTGGGGCAGGGGCCAGGGAGGGTGCAAGTGTGAGACACCAGCATTTCCAAACAGCCAAACTTTCACGTAAGACATAAGTGATAAATCCATATATTCCCTCTCAGATGTATTCTCTTATTCCTCTCAAGGACAATCCAGAAAGTTTAAGCAATGTGCTAACACTGAGAGCTGCGTGTCTGCCTCTGTGGCAACGAGCACTGTGCGCATACGCTTTTCTCCGGCCAACCTTTTTGACTCCCGTGGAGCCTGTGATCTCAGTTCCGTCACTCTCTGCCAGGTCCCAGATCAGCTGTCCCAAGCCAAGGCTTCCCCTCGGCTGTCACTGATTGCACAATGCTGCCACGTGAAGCTTTTCTGGCCAGCCAGCTAGCTGAGTCACTCGCTGATAAGCTGACCATGTAGCTTCCTATGTGGAGAACTCTCATGGTGTGAAAGGCGATGTTATCGAAAACAACAATCCAACACAAACATTAAGTGCGTGAGTGACATGAAGCACATGTGTATTTTTGCTACCTGTCACTGGACCCTACTTACTTTAGGGTATCACAAGTTTAACTGCTTTGCATAATCACAGCTCAAGCAGACACCTGAGAACAAGAAAACTTGGTCTCTTTTCACAAAAAGTTTTAAGGCTGCTTGCACAGCTGCCTTGTCTGCCTTAAGTGAACTATTAAAAAAT
The DNA here is from genome assembly GCA_013400675.1 of Oxylabes madagascariensis. Classification (NCBI taxonomy): domain Eukaryota; kingdom Metazoa; phylum Chordata; class Aves; order Passeriformes; family Timaliidae; genus Oxylabes; species Oxylabes madagascariensis. Next base: position 13,359 of record VYZR01056969.1, read on the forward strand.
CGAAATTGCCTCTTATTGTTGCTTTAATATTTTCCAGGCAAGTGACTCCCCAGGCCTCCTAACACAAATAATGTATCTCGATGTGGCTTTGTCTGAAGAAGAGCTGTGCTACACATCCCGCTGGATTAATCATCAATTCTGTGTCTGCTTACAGTATCGGGGCAAGGGACTGGGTTGTCCAAGGTCAACGTTTTTGATTTTTCTTGCACCTGAGTGCTAAATGCATGCATGCAGCCATGAGAGGCAGTGCAGAAGCACCTCTGCTTCCAAATGTCTCTCCCCACAGATGTGAGGCTCCACTGCTTCTCAGCTGCCCAAACTCTTCACTTCTCTGCTGGGGAAGGGGGAGAATTCATTTGCCCTTCAGGATCCTGTGTGCTACTGGCCAGTCCCATTAGGGTAAACCAGCTCATGTCTGGTACAGCCTGCATTTTGGTGTCCTAACCTTGGACAGATGAGGCATGGTTACGTGGAAGTGCAAAGCACTATCCGTCCTGCCCAGACTGAAGGTCAAGACAGGCTGTGTAGCTCACCAGCCATCATGAATGGGGCTTGTCTCCACTGCCAAATGGACCCTAGTGCTGAGATGCCTACTCTGTCAACACCAAGAGGTGGTAAATCTAAAAGGTTTATCACAGCCCATGCTTCACAGTTCAGGTCTGGACGACATGTTTGTATCACCCAGGTGCTGAGAGTAAGCTATTGAGTTGGACCCTTTACAGGGCTTATCAGCTGGGAATGGCAGGCCTGTCAGCACAGCCATATGGCTGCTGAGATGACTGGGTTCAGCTCTGCCTATACCTTACAAGCCTGCACCGAGGTTTGTATGGGCAGAGCTGGTGGGTTTTGCCTGCCTCCTCCACTATAAGTACACAGAAAGGAGAGCAGATCGTGGCTGTGAAGTCAGCATGTCTCCCAAGTACCACCCAAGCACTCAGCAAAGGACCTGTCTTTCCCTTGTTACAACCAGAAAGGAAATTCAGCAGTGGTATAACACTTTCCTCTAAGTGTTCAAAACTCTTCAGCAGACCCCCTTGGCGTACACTCCAGCACAGAGAATTAAAAGCAGCCAGGGGAATAAAAGTGCCCTAGGACCACTGTAAATCTTTACTTCATGGAAAATCTTATCTTGCACATGAATATGAGCTGCGAGTAAATTTAATGTGTGGATTAAGTACTGTACAGTCTCCCTCATGGTGGGCTTTTCAGCCTAAAAAGAACAAAAGAATAATAATGAGTGTTGTGTTTGGGTAGGATTGCAAACAGCAGTAATTTACAGCTGGACATTCTCCATTGCAAATGTATCCAGCAAGCAAGTGCTTCTGGGTTAGTGGAACAAACTGCAAAAAAAATTAACTTTTAACTTCAGCCTTAAGGTCAGAGTTCTGGAACCATGGGAGTCGATAATAAAATCTATTTAGCTCAGTGGGATTAAGCAAATTTAAGACCTGGCTTAACCACACTGCTTACTGCTAAATAACAACAGAACACACTGAATATTTTAGTTACAGGCGTTTTTCTTCCCTTGAAAGCTATTCAAGCAGTGGATATGGGAGTCAGACAATTGAAAATATGCCAGCACTATACCATTAAGGTATATGAGTTAAGTTCTTGCCCTTCTCTGTCCCAGAAAGTGAGTAATCTGTATTTTACTGAAGAGCACAATAAAATTAAAACCAAGTTGTGCTGAATAAACACCGAGGGCTTTTCATGAGAGAATGAAAAGCTAATGGGGCCAGTGCATCTTTGCTGACAAAACAGTCAGTGCATGTGCAGAGCAACCTGTCTTCTGGAAGCAGAAAAGCTGTTTCAGTCAAGCTTCTGGGTCACTAATCTTTGTGTTTGCACATAAATCTGCTAGGGGTTACTGTGTCATTCTGAAAACAAGACTGAGTGCGATACACTACAGAAATCAATGGCTAGGTTTAAAAACTCTTTTTTGTTTATTTTTTTTTCTCATCTTTTAGTTTAGGTGTTATCTCTTTAAGAGAACCTGAAAGCAAGAACTGCAACAGGAACTTCTGGAGTATATTTTTTAAAAAAGGGAAAAATTACTGAAAGCTTTACAGTAAGTTGCCATCTCCCTTGTTGCTGGGAAGTGTGGTGTGTGACTGGGAGCTCTGAGTTGCTACTGGGACACAACTAATGAGCAGCAGTATCACAGGCATCCTTGCTCTAGCCAAGAAGAGACAGAAACTGCTGTCACAGTGTGGGATTTTGGCCCCCTGCCCTCCCATTTTCTCGCTGCAGTGAGGTCATGGGTGGCAGGGAGGCAAACCCCCAGGGTGCAGCCCCAGCCTTCCCAGCACCCCGTCCAGAAGTGGGGGAAGGAGGGTACCCTTGTAGCCAAATTTTTGCAGAGCAGGTTGGAAGGCTGTAGTCTCTGAGCATGCTTTTAGGGGCAGACAGGGAAATATTTGATCATAAATCCTCAATCTGAGGTGTGATGGTTATTAATACTGAGGCCCTTCTGCTCTGTGGATGAAGGCAGCCTGCACCCAGCTACCTCACCACCTTTGATGAAGTAGGGAACATCTATCCATCAGCACCACTTTTCTTTCCAGGGGGGACAGAAATCAAACTGCAGGGTTTGGGGTTTGTTAATTACCTCCAGGGCCACTCCTGCAGGAATGCTCCACATTCAGCCCAGGGGGAGGATGCTGTGGAAAAAAACCCCATGTTTCCTTTGGTCACAGTATTGTCCCCACCAAGTTCAAAATCTGCTTTGCGTTGGGGGTGAGCTTGCACACCTCCAGGGAGAGGGGAATAATGCTGACTCCAACTCCACTTTCTTTCTGCATTCATTCCAGTTACAGCAAATACTTCTGAGCCCTATAACTGTGCCAGTAATTTCACCCACATCCCATACATTTTACTCAGAATTTTTTTTTCCTTAAAGCGGGGCAAAAAATTCTAAACAAAATGGTGTTTGTAAACTTGGGGAGGGAAGGTCAATAATTTTGGCGGTCTTACCCTCCGAGCAGAGAGAAATGTTATTCATCCATGCACAACATATAATTCAGCCTAAGTGACAGGCTCTGCTCTGGAGAAATCCTGGCCTGAGCTGGCTTCCAGAGTCAATTACCACTTATTCCCAGGGAGGCGGGGGGCTGGGGGCCAGACGGAGCAGAGGGGGCTGCCAACGAGACATGGGGAAATTTACTCTGTGTCAGCCTGCATGACACAGTACCTCATTTGTGGAAAAATGTAAATCTGCTAGTTCTTTTTCACAGGCACTAAAATGTACAGTGTCTCCTCCCCCTTCCCTACTCCCTTCCCAATACTGGAAAAGAAATCAGGACCATCTTAGAAAGCTACCTTATATTTCAATCAATCCTCTTTCATAAAAGTCATTTAAGGTAAATACCTGTGCAGACCTGCAGCCCAACTAAAACATTTACTATGGCCCAAATCCTGAATTCCTCATTCAGGCAAGTTTCCCATTGAAGTTAGTGGATTTTTTTTGCTGGAAAAGAGCTGAGTAAAACCTGAACACTAAGGATTTGGTCCCCTGCTTATCTGCCTGGAGCACTGCTGCAGTTCCAGAAGAAGTGAAAAAATGAATTAAATTCCTCCAAAATACCAATCTCTTAAAACTTAAGGGGTAGAAAAAGGCATTGTTTTTGTGCATAAAACATACAGAGAATCTCGTCAAAGAAAGAGTAATTCCCAGGGAAAGGATTTGGAAAAAGTCAAAGGAGAATATCTCGGAATAAATGAAGTACTTATTGCTGAGAAATGAGCTCAGATATATCTCAGCAAACTCTAAAGCTCAGAATTTACTGCATCATTCATGCCTTCTCCAGCAAGTGTCTTATCTCTCGTTTGGTATCACAACAAGGGATTCTGCATACTCTGTATGAAATACAACAAGACTGTGATTTTTGCAGTAATAAACTCTACACATGCATGACAAATCCAAGCATGCAAAATGTTTAACATCCCAGTTCACAGATACTTTGGGGACAAAATCCGATTATGAGTTATATGCCACAATAAATAGGGCTCAACGTTTCATAAAGCAATTTATAGTTCATAAAAATGACAAAATGTACCTGTCAGATAGAACGCGGAGAGCAGATCTCTGTGCTGCCTGCTGGAAGAAAGGGCAGAGATGTTTATTTTATATTCTGACTTGAAAATTACTAGCACAATCAACACTTTAAAAAACGCGTTACACACATTTTTGTCACATGTCCAAAATGTTAAAGTACAAGCAAAGTAGCAGAGAGTCTATAGTCAAATGGACATTCCAGCCTTGTAAATGTAAGAACACTTTGTTTAAAATGCCAAAACCCAGAAGATTGTCAAAGCACCGCATGGTATTTGAGGTCTGAACTACTCTATTTAGACTATTTTTTTTGCCAGGGCTTGGTTTTCTGCTTTCCCCTCTCCCTGCTTCTACACTCCCACTCCTTCTCCTTTACCATTAGTCTCCTCCCATTCTTCTACAGAAACAAACATCACATATTTGGTTCCTTTGTGATGAATTATGAATTTTGCAAAGCTTGCCAGAGCTGCTGCAGACTTTTCATGAACACTGCCATATTAATCTGCTGGCAACATTTGCCTACACAGTACAGGATTGACCTTTTGCTGGTTTGCTCTTCAGTTTTTGCCTAGTACAACTCTTTGGATGGGGTGGGGAAACATGGTTCTTGTTCTCGTGTTAACCACCAGGTCTGGGAATAGAAATTGTAGCCTCTCAAATTTAATAGGACTCCCAAGCCTATCCCTGAGCTAGTTTGCCACTTTACTGTTATTATTTTTCCCCCTCCTTCAATCACTTCAAGTGGTGTGATTCATGGCTTTGGCACAGTGACCAGCTGTTAAGCAAAGATGAAATCCATAATGTTTTGAAAATCTGCCTTAAAGACTCATTCCACTTGGACGTGCCCAGAGTGTCCCATCCCCATCCCCACCTGCACCTGTCCAGGCTGTGCCTCACGTGGCACAGAATGGACACAGAGCTAAGCAATACAGAGTCAAGGGGAAGGGAAATAAAAGCTTATTTTCTCATTGCAGTTACCAGTAAATATGTTTTTAAACTGCTTTTCCTGGCTTATCAGACTTGTGGGGGCCACATCCCTATTTCCAAACAAGCTGGATGACTTACAGGCATCCTGCTCGGCACCAGAGAGTATGGATGTAACCCTTCTGGCTTGGCAAAAATGCTGCTGGCAGAGAAAAACTTGAGAAAACCTGACTTGTGGCTGCAGTTACTTTGTATCTCACAGAAAGGTGTGAAAAGATCGCCTGAATGGATCCCTGAAGATCTGACAGGAGTGGGAAGAATTTCCACTTGATTCTGGAAGCTGGATTTCTTCTCTTTGGACTTTCTGGAATAACTTGTGCCTGCTGGGAAGATGTAATACAAGTTTGATGTGTATCCCCCACCAGATTGTCAGAAGACACAGTGGCATGGCTCACAGCACAGGAGGGTTTTTCCTTACTGCTGACTTTCTGCAATAGGCAGAAAAAGAACCTGCGGGAAGGGCTTGGAAGGTCCCAGCAGCTCAGTGGGAGTTTTCCCATGGCAAGAACACATTGTTTTTAGTGTTAGGAAAATATTATGGCAAGTCTGGTATTTTTCACTGTTTCCAGTAGGTCATGCTATTTCCATGCTCTTGGATACAAAACTATCCATGCCACGGCTACAGGCTCTAAAGAGGGCAGCCACCCTCCAGCGCCCTGGGCTGGCATCGTTTTTCCTCTCTCCTCTGCAAGGGGTTTGTTAGGACAACATCATCTCGCACATTCTTCCAAGTTCCAGTTCAGAGGAGACCAAAACCTAAGGTTTAAGTATGACTTATGGCCTAAGCTCTTTTTTAACACCCAAGGCCAACACAGGTTCCTCGGCTCCCATGCCTAATCACTCCCACTAGCAGGAGGCTATGACCATTCTGAGTTTCAAGCTGCCCAGCTTCAATGCTGAGGCCTGCACTACATTGCATCTTTGTCTGCAAAACCCAGGAGCTTCTCTCACTATCTGAGCCGTTTTCCATGGCCAAGTTGTGTAGACACCTTTCAAGCCACCTCTTCTTTTCCTCCCCACATCAGCCAGGGCCAGTCTTTCCATTTCACACAGCCACTACATGGCAGTGCTGTTCAAGACACTTCTCATGTTTCCCACTCTTGGCTCAGGCCATCACAGGTGCTCATGTGGTTCTGCAATACAACAGGTTAGAAAACGGATCCAGTTGAAAAATAACAATTTTCCTTTTTTTCTTCTTTTTTTTTTCTCCTGATTTCCCCTATGTTATTTCTAACCTAGATTCCTTTTCTGAGCTGCTTCCCCAGGGTGAGGATGTCACATCGTGGGGTGCAGTGTGAGAATTGGAACGGCATTGGGGGGGTAGTGGAGACCTTTGCTGCTGACATAAGATCATGTCCACCAGCAAGGTCACTTCCACCTGACATTGCTTCCACTCCCTTCTGGAGCTGCAGAGCACTCCTGGAGAACGGTACATGGTGGCTGCGGTAGCCAGAAGGCATTGAAGGAGACAGGTTGCTCTGCAGCCACAGGCCTCATGGATATTGAAGAGACTGCAAGAAAGTGAACATGAACTTTGATGATGCAAAAAGCCTCTAATATAGGGTGTGTCCATATCACTGTTGTATTTCCCTAAAATCCCTAAATTTGAGAGGAAGACGTCCTGGATAATTTCTCTCCCAGGCTTGAGGAAAGCTGCCCTCAGAGGGAAGAGGAGAGGTCCCTTGTCTTGACCCATTTGGTGTGCTAACTGAGCCAGGAGACACTGTGTGGAGCTGCAGCCTCAAGTGCCAGTTTTCAGTTTCTATCTTGATGCATTCAGTTGCTGAAAGCTTTGAAAAGGTGATCTCTTCTGGACAAGAAAGTGGATTCAGATGACAGGCGGGGACACAGAAAGAAATGTACAAGTGCATTTCAGTGAGATCATTCTACTTTTTCAATTATCCTCTCATTTTAAGTCCTTTAATAAACATCCATCTTCACTGAGGTGCAATGCAGATTGCATGGGGCACCTCAGTCTTTGCCTAGTGGTCACATGTTCTCTAAATGAGACTATTGACTTCTTTCTTACACAGGCTGGAAATACAACTGTGTTGGATTGCGTATTTGTGTGACCCCCCGAGCTGGTAATGGCCCCATTTCTAAATGATGGGGGAATAAGATCCAGTCGCAAGTTTATTCTTCCTCCCTGGAGAAACAGATCTATTGCCGGCAATGAAAGGCAGTTAGCAACTATCCAGCAATTTTAATTCTAGTCTATATTGCTCCCCTCTCCTGGAGAAAGTGAGCTGTTGTAATTAAAGGTAGTTAGCAGTTCCCTAGCAAGTATAAATACTTGCAGCCACTAATTACAGTCTGCTCTCCTGTTCCCCTCCTTTCCACAGGACTGGGGTGCTCAATTTAGGGGGAAATATCTGCCCTCACTTCTTACCAACAGTTTGTGATCCCATTCAAGCTCATTCAGGTATCCCCATGAAGGGTTATGACCCATATTTTGACAAACTCGCAGCTGTAGAAAGTTTATTGTGATTCATTATGTTTTGAATATGCTGGTATTATCTATCTAACAATGTAAGCAAAGGGGTGGTACTTAGTATCATATAATGCCTGCATGACTATTTTTTTA